>JBCJKH010044564.1:0-26702 GCA_039877255.1 Loriculus beryllinus
CCCCAGGCGGGATGGGGAGGAGAATCGAAAGAATGTAACTCCCATGGGTTGAGATAAGAACAGTCCAGTAACTAAAGTATAATACAATATTACTACTGCTAACTACTACTAAGGGAAATAATGAGGGGAGAGAATATAAAACTAAAAAGGGAAGGGGAAAAAAAAACCCAATAAACACATGTGATGCACAATACAATTGTTCACCACCTGCCAACCCATACCCAGCCTGACCCAAGCAGTGATCTGGGCCTTCTGGGTAGCTCCCCACAGTTTCTATACTGGGCATGACATGCTGTGGGATGGAATACCCCTTTGGCTAGTTTGGGTCAGGTGTCCCATCACTGCCTCCTCCCAGGCAGAGCATGAGACTCAGAAAGTCCTTGATCAGAGTAAACATTACTTAGCAACAACTAAAAACATCGGTGTTATCAGCGTTGTTCCCAGGCTGAAAGTCAAAAACACAGCACTGCACCAGCTACTAAGCAGGAGAAAAATGACTGCTAGTGCTGAACCCAGGACAACAAACCTCAGCACGAATAATATCTGAATAGACAAGTTTTACACTTGTGTTTTACTTTTACACAATGAATCTGAATTTTACACCAGTGAGGAAAAGGGAAACACTACAACCTGCATCTGTGTCAGTGATCTAGTTCAATCTGTTCTCTGGCAGAGGCACCTCTTTGCAGCTACATAGACACATTCTGTTCTAGCACAGGACATGGCAATTACAGGACTAGTATTAATGCAGTGAATGAATACAAATCTCCAGCAAAAGCTATTTAATTTAAAAGCCGGTAAAAGACAGGAAGGCTTCAAGTGGGACCTTTGGTTCTGTTTTGTGAAGATAGTTATGGAAAAGTCATTTGCTGTTCCAGAGGGTAGCTTCAGGCACCAATTTTCAAGAATTTTGTCTATGCTACATTTGGCATAAAACTTCTTAATACTGCAAAGACACTAGGAAACAACAGTAGCTGCTGAAGGACAAATAGCCAGTCTGTGTGTGATAATATAGGGAAAGGGTGGGGAAAGGGACAGAGGTATTTAGAAAGACCCAGAAGGAACAGTATTTTCCCACGTACAGAAAAGGTAACCCAGGACTTTGCTAATACATTTCACATATGTTGGAGCCAGAAGTGAAGAGAGCTTAGCTTCTGTGACTGAAAACTGGAGTACAATAGAAAATGAAACAATACCGGAAATTAAAACTCACTAGAGATGTATTGTCAGGTTTAAAACAAAAAAGACAAGCAGGGGCTTTGTCAGTTCACATCAAGTCAGAGGTGAATTAGCATCTGGACTGCAGAAAAACAGACGTATGGACTGATCACTTTCAAGAGTGCAAAGACATTTTAAGAGTTTATCAACATTTGGACGTAGCTTTGCTTAAGAGAGCTCTGTCCTATGGAAGCAGCAGGTATTTTGGTTTAGGGCTTGCCTGCAATGGCTGTCAGGGTAGAGCCCATTCACCTTATGGAGGGTTGAACAGTAAGCAAGGACTCACCAGACTCCAGTGGGTCTTCCCCATTTCTGAAAATACACTAAGATGACGTTACAAGGTTTTGTATAACACATTCAAAAAGCGGTCCTTTTCCAGTTGTGGATTGGACCTTGATTTGAGTGCAAGCCTTTAGAGGTCTGAGAGGTGAAGGAGCACATGCACCATATGAACACAGGCCCAGCTTCGCTCTTTCACAACCATCTGATAATGGACGGGGGAGCAGGAGGGGTGACAGGAGGGGCAAGCACAAAAATAATTCCTAATACAATATGTTTTCAGCAAAACATTTTCTCAGGAAGCAAGAAGAGACAAGGAAACCCAGCCATTACTCACCAGAATTATATTTACATTATCCACACAGAGTTCTAACAAACTTGCCGGGTTCATTGCATGGTCAGCTCCTCCTGCTGACAAACACAACCTCAAAATGCACTTCTGTACAGAACTAACTTGCCATGACTGCTCGGAGAAAAGGATAAAGCTTTTTGCTTCCTTGCCTCTCCAGAAGTGAATTTCACAGTGAAGACAACATTTGCTAGCACAGCCACATAAAATACCCCTCCATCCCCCTGTAGCCAGAATAAAGGATACAGAGAAGCCTACCTAATATCCCAGGCTGGTTTTGAAGCTTAATAAATGTGCTAATACCAGATGTAATGTCAAACACCTCTGATCCAGAGGCAGAGGAGGCTCACTGCCTAACACCGCACCTTGCACAGGAGGTAACACTCCACCACAAAAATTACGTTTGGATTCAATGATCTTAGAAGTCTTCTACAACCCAAATGATTCTATAATGGTTCTGTGAAAAATGATTACTCTTGGAGATGTGAGGCTCTTTTCAACAGTGTTAAAAGTGGATTTGGTGATTTTATTGCACTGAGCACTACGAATGACATGGGATTTAGAGAGACTTCAACTCAGAAGACACGTCTGCCAGCTCTGTGCAGACAGAGGTGGCTGTGGAAGATGTTTCATTTAGGAGAAAACGATAGATACATTATTGAAAAGAAAAAGGAAACGTAGGATTCACTGGTAAATGAATGTGTCTGTGGGAAAGCCAATAAAGCTCCAGCTGAGGTGCACTGAAGAAGCACACATGAGGAAACCAAGTTACAGCCCAGCCTGATGGGCTGCTCCCTGCAGACACAGGGGATGACATGGCTCTGGAATGCTTCCACAGGAAGCATCTAAACCCCACCTCAATCATTCAATATGTTCCTCACTCGCTGCTTACAGAGCCTTGCAAATGCATCTGCTTTAACATGGGGCGATGCACCCTTAAGGAAGCATCCGAGGCACCCTGGAATGCCCATCTGAGGCATGCCGTGCCCCTGGCCACGCAGACCAGGAAAATCTTTGCACACCTTGTTTTTCCCAGTGTTATTTCCCTGTTTGCTAGCTCCTCGGCACACAGGACTGACTCACCGCTTCGTCGTTCACAGTCTGTGGGAAGCAGCAGCATGGCCAGGCTGGGGCTCCTCTGAGGCGGCCATGATGGAGGGCCAGGCTGCAGCACTGGCTGTTCACCGAAGCTGGGTTCAAACGGCAGTCAGGGCAGCCCTGCTGCTTAAAAAGTGAGCTGAAAGGAAAAAAAAAAAAGGAGAAATAAGGAAAATAACAGGAGAAAAGAGAAAAAAGACCCTCTCAGCATAGCAAGCGACCACAGACCCCACCTGCTGCTGGCCCCCATCTTCTGAGGGTCCCGTCAGTGAGGCTGAGGGGAGCTCCTGTGCTGCAGGCACCCGCTGGGACCTGTCTGGAGAGCAGAGGAGCTCCATGCTGCCTTCCCCTGACACAGGCATTGCAGCTTCAGGTGGCAGAGAAGCAGCAGTGGACGCTGCAAAGGCCTTACCAGCAGCGTTGCCTCAGGTGGAGCCTGCTGTGAAGGGGCTGCAGGGAATAGGGGTGATGCTTGAAGACCCCGCTGGAGGAGCTGGAGGCCACCAGCATGGACTCGAGGATGTCCCTGCCCATGGCAGGGGGTTGGAACTTCATGATGTCAAGGTCCTTTCCAAACCGAACCATTCTATGATTCTACGATGTTGGGAGCACAAGTGATGGAGCGGTGTTGGCAGCATCAGCAAGGACCACAGTGATCTCCTCAGTTTGTTATCTTGGTGCCCTCCATGCTCTCTCTGGACAGACACAACTCATTCAAGCAAACTGGTGAGAAAGAGAACATGCAGTTTTCATAGGGAAGTTTAAATATTCCCTAAAAACAACCTGCTGTCTGGGGCTTTTAGACTGAGGAATAAATCCATATACACCCATAACACCTGAATGGAATTAGTTAAATGAGTAAAATTATGATTGTAATTAACTACAGTAATTAACTGAAATGCTTTTGGGACATGAATTCCCTTTTTGCGGTTGAATGCAATTTGCATTTAAAGTTACATTATAAAAGATATAAAACTGTAATCAATTTGGGTTATTTTATTATCTTTTATTTATTAATATCTTCTGAGATGATTTGACATCTCTGTATTCTGATCAAAACCGACACTATTTAATATCTACAGTGTTTGTTTTCCTATAATTTAGCCCCTCGTAGCTAATTCTTTCCATGCTCTTTCTTCTTATCATACGAAGGGAACCTTAAAAAATATATTAGTTTTCATTGACTGAAATTACTTTCATAATGTCAACAGCCATTCATTTCCCACATTACTAAGACTACTCCTTGTTCCCAGCACGTAGGAGAATGATCTTGATTGATTAGCTTCCAGATATGTGTGGTTATGAAGAATTCATGAGAGAAAGGAAGGCAGAAGTGTTACATTTTGCTGATGTTGAGATTAAACCCTAAATAAGTCATTTTCTGTCAAGACCACTGTATCTGAAAACCTCAAGTCATTTGGAGTTTGTCGTGTATGAAACTCTCCGCATTACACAAAGCACTTTCTTACATGCAGTAGAACATCATGTTTTATGTCCTGGAAGCCAGCAGCCACTGCTGAACCTTGGAATAATCCTGGGATAAAACCAGTGACCTCCCTAAGGGAAAAGAAAGTTGCTGCTTTAAAGAGCAAGATAAAGACACAAAGTCAAGCACTGAGATGCTGAAATCTTCCTCCAGCCCTTTCAGCTGGGGCAACTGCTAGCTACCCAGCTCTCCGTTCAGCACATGGCTCCAAACAGGCATAGGTGAACGGGAGGATTCACCATTGATTTGCCTGTCCTCAGAGAACTTCAGTGTTCCAAACTGCTGATGTAGCTCAGACATTTTGGGCAGTGGGTGCTGGGACAGTCCCAGTCCATGGAGTGTCCCTGTGGATGGAGAGCTCAGATGAAACCCATGATGCAGGCTGTAAGCAGAAAGGTTTCTCAAGCGCCATTTACTTCAATGCTTTCACAATAGTTTGGTTGGCAGAGACCATGGTGTCTTACCAAGGGGACAAGGGACTCCAGTGTCACTCATATAAACCCGAAATGGGTTTCTATTGTCCTGGTTGTTAATATTGTAGGGCCAGAGCATAAACGGGAAGTTTGGGTTTATGATCCCACAGATATGAAGGTACATGTTAGGGAACAAGATTGATTTGTTTTAAAAAACGGCTCTAACCACAAACAGCTCATAAACCACAAACATTCAGATTACATTGAAATAGGTATTGAAAGTCAGTGCAATTCCTAGTGCAACCATAGGAGTGTTTTCAGATTGAGACAGAGGAGGCGACGACAGGAAATCACCGTTCATGGTTTACAAATGCACCACATAAAGCTTATTCAAAAGAAAAATCACACCTGACCATTCCTCAGCAATGATCTCGGTGACAGATTCCACCTCAAGAAAGAGATGTCAGTCCCCTGAAACCTGATGTTCTGCTGACACAAGGCAACATGCAGTGGGAGCTTATAGCAGAGCTGTGCAACAGAAGCACCTTGGACAGTTAACATTTATTCACAAAAGAAAAAGAGCATGTGCAGTAAGCTTTGGAAGGTGGAATTAACTCTTCCATGAGCTCATGTCCCCCACTTTGACTCACACATACAGCTAAGTCAGTCGTAACTTCTCCAGAAGACAGAGCTGCCTACAGCTTTCAGCTTTCTGCCTAAGGAGACTGAATTCCAACACATGGGAAAGTTTACTTAACAAAAGTAATTCCATTATGGCTGCCCCCAGCAGAGCCTGTAGAAGTGATAGTGTAAGTTGCTTCTCCAGTTGGAAAATCAGGAAGAACAGTACAATAATAAAACCCACTGGTTGCATGGGCATCAGTAATAAAAACTTCAGTATCAGTGCCTGCTTTACTGTACCTTATTGCCAAGTTCCTGCTAGGAAAGCTGAAATGGAATGATTAACACATCCTGTGCCCTCATTATAGAGCATTCAATTATCCCAGGATACTCTGTGGCAAATAGATCATTTTCAATACCACACTGCACCATGCTTTCTATGCCACACACTCTGTCAAAGCTTGGCCAGCTGTGGTTTGCTTTTCTGCACCTCATCCTGGGGGTTTGTATATTCAGCTTTCTTGTTTCCAAAACTTACCTGAAGGGGAATTTGAGCAAAAGCAGCGCTTTTACAGCAGTGCTGTTAACACTCCTGGGCTAGAATTTGTATTCTGTAATTGGTATAAGAAGCTCCTTGCAGCATGTGCTCAATCAACAACACCATTTGTTCTTATTAAGAAGAATTTGATCATCACTGATGCCTTCTAAGAGTACTCTACCACCAGTAACATGATTTCTAATAGTGGAAGGACTGCAGTTCCCTCTGCCCTCGTGCCTTGCTCCTTTTTCCCCTTAAAATTCCTAACAGAAGATGCAGTATTGCCAGTCTTCCAATGTAATACAACACTTGGCTTTGAGACTGATGCTTTTCCTGACAGATTGGATGAGTTCTGGGAACTCAGATTAAATGCACCAAAGTCTCCAGACATCTGCATGCACCTATGCGTGCATGGACACACACACATATATACATATACACATCAGTGGAGGTAGTAACACATGAAATTCAAGGAAATGGCAAGCACATTCCTAAAATATAGTAGGATAGAAGAGATAGGGAGGATATTGCAATATACAGCCACATTGTACCCAAGAAGGAAAGGTTAAGATTTAGGAGTAGATGGCTGCCTTCACCTATAGCTGACAGACTCAATCACATATAAATATTCTTTTTATAATAGCATTCAGTAGATATAAATAGCAAATGGAAATGCTGGCAGCATTCCACAAAGCCAGCCAACTGCTCCTGCGTGTCACAGCATGACACTGTAATACGGGTTCATCAATTATCAGTTCATTGGCTCCCTGCAATATGTTCTGGGACAGGGAGTTAGAGAAGTGGGGCAAAATTGATCAAATCACATTTCTGTTCAAAAAAACAAAGAGCAAGCCAGCTGGGAAGACATTGTCCTCTATGCAAAGTACTATAATAGTAATATTTCTAACTGCTCTGTAACAGCTTCCATTAGAAATGATTGTAAGTTCATATTTAAGTCAATTTTCACGGGGGCAGATGGCAGGGAATCCAAACACTGACAACTAGTAAGACTTACTATTGTGATGGGAGTTTGACTTTTTTCCTAGTCTGCGGTAATCCGTGCTGGTTTCCTGGGCTCCTACAGCCCCTACCAGAGAACCAAGGAATTCAGGGATAGCTTTGGAAACCACAGCGAATGGCATTGCTTCCCCCAGACCATCAGCTCTAGAAAGCTGCTGTCCACTGTTTGCGTTTCCAAAGTCAGGCATTTGGGGTCAAGGCCACCATTTTAACCTAAATCAATCTGGATTGCTATTTGTTAAAGCTGGGGTTCTTTTATGAATTAAATCAAAGTGATTTATGGTGTGAAACTGTAACCCAGGCAGGATCATCTGTGTAAAAGCCAAAGGCCCAAAGCTGATAGACTGAAGTGGCGAGGCAGGGAATAACCTGCCACATGAGGGTCTCTCCAGCAGGTAACTGCAAAGACTGCATGAAAATACTGTTCTGAAATAAAAATTCAATTAGGGCCCTAACAAAAGCAATAACGTCCCACACAGTGGATAGCACAGCAGCCAGCAGCTAACGCAGCCATGTAGCATACGAAGGGTAGGAACTCCTGCAAAGCAGAGAGCAGAGCCTTACAGCCACCCTGCTAGCAGCTGCATCATGCGCTGTGACAAGTTAAAGTATTAAATCCCTTCTCAGACTGACCTGACATGTATCAGAGTTCCGTGGCTTTAAGGAAAACCACACACGAACCACAAGGCTTTCAGTTAAATGGTGAGAATAGATAGTACCAACTGTGTAAAGAACTCCAGCAGAAATAAAGGCTGTCAGGACACTTGTAAACTGCTTCAGTCTGGACCTATTCACCCTGAGCTAGGACGTACAATTGTGGATGTGGAAAAAGTACACACAGGACAAGTGGCCTGCCCGTAACATGCTTAGTTTTTGGTATTCCAATTATTGGGGCAATATCTGATAGCACTTCCAAGGGATTGTCAGCACAAGTCAGTTCAATTAGGACAGGTATTCTACACTAAAACTAGCTGGGGTAAAGGCAACTGTGAGCAGGTTGAAGGTCTCTGTGAATAGTGCAGGCTATTCTCCAGCTGATAAAGCAGAGCAGCAGCCAAAATAAATCTGGCCTCTCTCTGCAAGCCTTCTTCCTCAAATACCTTCCTTCAGAGCAATCTTTTATTTTAAGCAAAATACATAAACAAAAGAAAATGTTAGTGTTTTACTATTGTATAAATGAATCCAAAATACCCGTCCTAATCACCACCAAAATAAATCATTGCACCGGTTTGAAACGGTGGGAAACTTCAGTTTTCCTTTCATTCAGATGGAGAACATTTTATAGTAGGACATTCCTTTGGGATAACATATTTTCATGGATTCAGCTAGAAGTCATCATATTCTTTCACACCAAGGCTTCGTGCGTTTAATTTGACACTGTGGAAAACAGCAATTTCCAATGGCTCTTGCTAGAGCCCCTTAAAACAACAGCTTTTCACAGACAGCCTAAAATAGCAGATATTTGTGCAAACCCCCTATTTTCATATTTAAATGACTGTAGCCCCTTTCTTTGGGCTAGTAACTCTGTGCAGCAGTTTTCCAGTAAGCAGTTTACAGCTAAATTCGAAGACACAGAACCCAGCTAAGGAAACACTCCCCCGTCCCCCTTTTCCTTCTTTCTTTTCCAACCACAAAGCAAAGAAAAAGAAGTTTTGTTTCACAGACTGAAGCAATCTGAAAAATCAGAGCTCAGGTTGCAGACGTGTCAGCTTTTCCATCGCTGATTCTGTTTCCTTCAGCTATTCTGCATTTATTTTTAAAAGGTCATTAAGCAAGATACAAAAGGTGAAGTGCAATGTTACAGATTTATAACCTGCCTGAGCACTTGTTAGACAAAGGGTCAATGCTGCCTTTAACACAAAAGCCTAGGTAAAACAGGCTCAGCTTTCTACCCTGCAACATCAAAGCCCAGCAGTTAAAGGAAGCAAGACCAAACCCAGCTAAGAGTGAAATATATTAGGAGGGGATATTCACATCTGTGTTCTATCCCTTACCTTCCTTTAATCAGCTGTTAATAAATGTTATTTATTTAGTTGAACTCTACCCTTCTTCACACTCAACTTGTCTTTTGCTGCATTAGACTGCCTGCCACTCACATGAAAGAGAAGGTAACTTTAAAATACAGCTTTGATTTTTGGCCAAGTTAAATCAAATAGGTCAAACAACAGCCCAAGCTGCTTATCCCTGCAGATTTCGTGCTAAACACTAGTAATTTTTCAGGTCAGTCTTAGTTCTTACTACTTTAAACTGCTGCTAGTTTGCCTCCTGTCTCATTAAGCAGTCAAACCTTTGGATAATACTAAAAGCAAAATTTAATGAATTCTTTAATTAAGTTGCCATTTGAAAATATCACATACATGAAGGCAACCACATCCTAGCTTAGATTTCATTCATAATCACTTAAAGATATGTAATTGGAGGGAAAGGTAAAAAGTTGAAACACGCAGCGTGACGTCTTTGTTCATATCTTATGGTCAAATGGATCCTCTGATATGCTGCCAATTGTTTATCAAAAAGCTTCCACTAAAATTCTCTTTGTTACAGGTCAATTACAGGGGCTGCCTGCACTCAAAGAGCCTGTGGGCCCAAAGATTTATTCCTTTGTGCGTGTAATTTAAACAGGAAGATTTTGTAGTCAAAACTGAAGATAAAAAAGCAAGAATTCACTTGCTTGCAAGCAAGCTCATAAACATGAGTGTGCACTAATGGTGAACATGCATCATTTTGGTCTTCCTGTGTGGAATCTGTTCCTGCCCTTGAAGAAGCATGCAAAGGGGTTTTACTCCAAATGAAACAGACAATATCATCTAACATAAAGTCATTTTTTGGCCTGCTTGCTGATGGATCACAAACCCTCCAGCATCGAGACTGAGGCATGGTTTAAATTGCTGCATGAACATCTAAACATCAGAGCTTGAAATTCAGCCAGATCTGCCCTTGGGAGTTTGGAAATGAGTTCAAATCATCAGAGAACTCAGGTTGAAGGGCCCTCGGAGGTCTCTAATCCAACCACATGCCCAGAGCAGGGTCCTTGTGCATACCAGGCATATGAGGGTTTCATCCATGAGGTACTGGAAACCTGTCCCATGCTGCACTGCCCTCCTGAGGAACAACTTTCTCCTTGTACCAGGTCAGAACCACTCTTCATGAATTCCTGTCTGTTGTCTCCATCCACTGAAGAGGCTGGCAGCATCTTAGCAGTTGCCCTGTGTGTCCTGAACTGGAAGAGGCTCAGGGAAGCACACACTGTGCTCTACAAGCACTGAGCAGAGGAAGACCATCACTGCCCTCAATCTAGTGCCTCTGATCCTGCTAACAAGGCTCCAGGTGTTCTTCACCTTCCTTCCTGCCGAGCTCATTGTCCTGATCTCTTGCTCACTTCCAGGCTGCATTGTATCAGTGTGTGTTCATCCTATCCCCACTGCTGAGCATTTCCTCCCTACCTTGGGTAAGCCTTGATGCACAAATCCCGTACAGTTTGTTCTCCCTCTGGCACACCAGTGGCACTGGCACTGAGTGTGGTCCATGGGGCAACTGTCAAGTGTTGATGGAGAGCTTTGGAGGAGGGATTTGCTTAACAATGTAAGGTCCAGATCTCTGCAGTCACATTGTTCCTTGCATTGTCTCACTACTCCAAACATTGTAATACAAACATTGGTTGTAAGGCTTTCTTAATTTGCCACTGGTGGTGTTGGATCCTGTTCCTAGCTCTGAAGCAGCAGCTTTCCTTTGTTGCTATCCAGTTCTTAAATAATGTGCACTCTTCAGTTTTCCTGCAGTTTCTCATTGGGAGGCCAAGGTTTATTTATAACACGTATAAATATTTTCTCCAACAAAATGCTGCATTAAGTGGAGGGACAACTTCAACTCTGCAAACCACCTCAGCCACTGTATGCTAAACATCAAGAAAGGTTTTGATGAGTGCTGTGCTTTCTAGCTCCCATTTCTGCAAATCTGAAACAAGTCTACCCACATACCCAGAGCTACTGAAACACTATCCAAGCGTCTCTCTGATGTTAAGACTGAGTTAAGGCTGTTGCCTCAAAACTATTTCTTTAACTCGAAACCTAGCCAGCACACAAGCCACCACCTTTCCAATGAATTAATCACATTAGCTTCTTCCTGCTATCCCAGTTTGGCCAAAACCCCTCTCAAATGGTTGGTGTAAATACAGTGTAAGTTGCAAGATGCTCTCAGGAAATACAAAGCTAGAGAAGAGTCGGTAAGAAAAATCTGCATTTGCAGACAGGCTCTGAAAGTCCAGATAAGAGACCTGTCTGTGAGAGAATACCAACAAACCAAAGGTATTTCAGGAAAGAAAATGTATTTAACGTTATTATTTATTAAATTAATTTTTTTTTTTTAATCCCCTGTATCTGCAAGCATTAGGGCATGCCCGAATTCAGTGATGACACTGAGCGGAAGGCTGGACTGGATCACCTTTTCTTTCCAACCTGAATGATTTTATGATTCAATGCAAAATTATACACCCTGATAGTCTTAATTTCTACTATGTCATGCACTGCAGAAAAGGCAGTTGGTGCAAAACAACCCTGATCCCTTCAGTTGGAGTGGAAGGAAAACATATCTGTTTCGTTTATGAGAGAAAATGCCATCTGCCTTGGTGAGGCTCCAAAGAGCTCCCCATGCTTCCTGCTTTCTGAAGCAGCACAATATTTCAGCATGCGACACACAACTGAGAAACACCTCACTGAGACATGTTGGGAGCAGCTTGGATATACTCTTTCCAAAATCCAGAAAGCACTGTCATCACACACAGGAGCTCTATGAGCTCACTCCTTTGTACTCTGCCCCCAATAAAACTCTAATGCTGAAAACAACACCATCAGCAGTACTAAGGTAAATCATAATTGCTGAATGCAGTAGCAGGGATTCTGTATTTTCAGAGAACAAACAAACAACATAAGCTGTGAAACATCTATTGCTATATTGAGTTCTGCAGGGGATGGACCTACATGAATTCTGATAAACAAAACCAGCGAGCAACCTGCCAAGGGGTATCTCTTTGCTCTCTGGTCATGACTGTTAAATATAGTGTTAGAAGCTGGAAGGCTTTTGAAGGTTCAGTAAGACAAGATAATGTGGGAGAGAAGATTCAGCTGCCTTAGCTCTGGTTTTACACTTTTATATTGACAAGAGACATGAATGGCCACAGCCAGCACTGAGGTAATGGTTTATGCCTAAAGACAAAGGAGAATATCAGAATCTGAGTTTTCAAGACTCACAGGTAAGTATCACACTGCACTACAAGCCAGAAAAACCACACTGCTCCTTGAAACCATGGGATCCCTTCAGCTCTCCCCAGACACTGACAGGACAGTCAGGAATGACTTTGATGGAAGCCTGCACAGTGGTAACTGTACTGGTAAGAAGAGATAGGATGGCAGCTTCAAATCCATCAAAAGGAAGGACTGAACTGTTAGAGACCTGTCTGGAATTACCCTCCATCAAAATTAAAGTTGTGTTTTACCATTATTTCTTCTCATTTGTTTTCTACACCAGCAGTGAACAGTGAGTGCCTGCTGGCCTTTGTACGAATGGATGTCCCTTTCATACTCGTTTAAGCCTTAAAATGAGCATCCATCCATGCGTTTGTTGTCTCTGCACTTCTCACAAGCTTGCTCACAAGCACAGGAAAGCAGCCTGGGTTGGTTTTATCCCCATGCATGTTCTGGGGGCATCACCACACTGCCACCAAATGAGATGCAAACACTGCCAGCAACCAGTTGCATTAAAGCACAATGATTAACAGAGGTAGAAATTTTCCTTGTGATTTGCAGTCTTGAGGTAATTTTTCATGAAATCTGAATAAAACACAAAACTTGATTTTCCAGTATCCTTACAACTATGCTTTTAGGTGAACAATTACATACGCCTATGATACGTCCTCCTGATGCTCTGATGTCCTGCTCCGTCATCTGCTCTCAAAGCCTACTTACAGAGTAAAGCCCTGAACTGCAGCAAGTAGGAAAACTGCTAAAGTCTGGCTCATTGATAATGATTATTTAATCCCCAGAAGGAAAGAATCTTGAGTTTGTGTGTCTATATGATAAACAGCCAGGATGTCACCCATCTGTTTGAATTTCTTAGTGAGCTAGTAAGACTCAAAGTGAGCATCTATCACAACTGAGAGCAGCATTTCTGCATTCTATAAATATGCGAAAATTTTTGATTTCTATTAAAACCAGAAACAATCAATATATTTCCAAGTTTGTGGCTGATTTTGCTAAAATGACCTTATCAAACATTGCTTTTAATTTTCACAAACAGGAAATCTTTTACACATGAACGAGGAAGTCGGAGGCTTGTCCCAAACAAAAGGCACAATCTTCCAAGCTTCTGTCGGGTTTTTATTTTCCTGAAACCATAAATCAGCAAGCATGGATGGCTGCATTCTACTAACTTCTTGCTTTAATTTACTGGACCTAAGGGAAAAATGTAACAAAAGCTGCAATTACTACAGACGCTGATTCTCCGGGCCCTCGGCCAGCCGTGCCCACAGCCCATGGGCTTTCTCAGGACACTTATCTGTAGATAATGGATAAATCTATGATACAGAGAAAAACAGTGATGCAATCTCCTGTGCTAGCTAAAGGGAGAGCAGGGAACAGGAGGATACACTCTGGCCATAACCAGCAACCCTAGAACAGATGAGAACAATGGGATGAAAACGAAAAACACTTCTGGAGTTGGGCTTTTAAGATCTAAGGGGAAGCGAGAGTGGTCAACTCCTTTTGGTAGCAGGACACTGGCAGGAGGTGGTGCAGCCATTCTTCCTGTCACGTTGGGGGAAATAAGAGGGCTTTGCATAGAAAGGTACTTTCCCCGTGTCTCCTAGGAGAGAAGCCAATATCCATTCAGTTGATGGACTTTACTCAAGGTTTAAAGGAAGGCTACCAACCTACCTACCTTCAAGTGTAGGCCATGTATTTTTAACACTTCCAACACACATAAATGTATGTGGGCAACTTTCCAGCACAACTCATTCACAATTGCTCCTATCTTACAAAACAGGCTCTGCAAATTTCAGAGTCTCCTCATCCGAGTTTTGATCTGGGAAGTAAAAGGCATTCAAGAGCAGAAAACGGCTGCAATTTTTTTTTGGCAACGGGATGATCCTTCATCTATTTAATGGCCCTTGGCACACTTCTGAAGCAATAAACACTTTAGCCCTGAAAATGGCACGTATGAACGTGTCTGGGAACTGTAATTTCTAATTTTTTAAAATTGCACTTTCAATACCTAAAAGCCTTCACAGAGGAAATTCATGACAGGAACAACGATAGATCGTATTATAGAATCAGAATGGTTAGGGTTGGAAAGGACCTTAAGATCATCCAGTTCCAACCCTACTTAAACAACACTGTGGAATTCTCACACTTGTGAAGAATGACAACCGTGAATGCTCTGAGAATTCATCGCTAGGTAGTAAAGATGATGCATTGAGCAAGTGTCCTCACTTAATGCTGGATGAATGCTCCAATTGCAGCTGATAAGGCTAGCAAGAGATAGCTTCCTTTCCAAAGCATAATCCCTTGTGATACTGATGCATCCTCAATATCCATTTAGCACCTTCAAGTGCCATAAAATAAGAACAATAGTCCATTTCCAGGAAAACATAACCACACTGCTTTGAGAAACATGCAGAAAACAACCAACCCCAAGTGATAGGTGGCTCCTGTCAGACCAGCTCTTACTGCGGACTTTGGTCCAGTTGCCAACTCAACAAGATTCACTTCCTTTTTGGAGGAAAGCGTGACTGTACTTGCAGTAGGTCTCACATAGTCAGTGTCTGTTCACAGGAAACGCCTCAACACTGTATACAATCAAGAAGAGAATACGTGAGCAAACACTCATACACGTAAAGCAGCAGCAGGAATGCATCAGTACACCAAGACATAAAGTACCTTTGAGTCCTTGTTTCAAAGGCATTGCTTCCGAGAGCAAAATCTTCATGTACGTAAGGGATCATTTCACTTTTGCAAAGGATTGTTTTGTATGAAGAAGTGTCATTATGGTTAAGAGCAATAGTGAACAAGGGATTCAACTGAGAAAATATCAGACTTACCTTTTGTAAACAACTGAAGGGTTTCAGATGAAAATGTAGTTGAGGTACAGTTCACTTATCAGTTATTGGAGATGGCGTTTCCTTCCTTTTCCATGAACCAACAACCCAGTGATTCACCTGCAGAAGTTCTGTTTTCCTTCTAAACTTCAATCTACCTGCAAGTGCACACATCCAAGCAGCAGCAAGATCACTTCTGACTCCTGTGTGCTTGTCTCTGAGCTGTTATTCCTCTACTAAGATTTTTGCCTTAAACTTTCCAGTCTGTTAGCCTTACATCTTGCAGCAACTCACAACTTAGAAGCAGGATACACTGGCATGCATTACAGTAATATCCACAAACATGAGCATCATGGATGAAAATTATTCTAGATGAAATCTCATATTCAAGTTGTAGTAAAAAGGCCAAACAGTTTCTCAAATGGAACATTCTCTTTCTTCCTTTCCTTTTTCAGTCTCGGTGTTATAACCCAACACATGCAGGGAGTGCTTCCTCTAGCAGTAATGTTATCAGATGAGCCAGATCTCCAGCAGAATTTGCCTTTCTAAACTCAGTATGCATCCTGTGCAACACATTCTAAGGACTTTTGGCCATTAGCATTACCCTCACCGTTGTTTGGATTCAGGAAGTCTGCCTTTCTAAAAAGCCACCGTTAAGTCTCTGTTTAATATGAAACTCCATCTTCTTTCTGCAGGTGGTACCAGAAACCGGGCTTCAGGATGGCTTCAGGTTTTTTCCTTCTTAAAGAAAAGAAACCCAGTGGCCATGGTGACAAGAAACCACATTTGCCATGACTTGTAAGGAAAACCAAAATGTAACCAAACGCATTGCCCTCTGTGCTGACCAGACACAGTACAGGGACCTACTCTGTGAACTGAGGCAAGCTTCCAGCAGTCAGACAGAGCAGATGACCTCCTTTTTTCCAGCCCAAGTCATTCCATGATCTTACAGACTTAGGAGGTTACAAAACACCACTGAAGGAAGCGATGACCGCCTGTGCCACAGCGTGGGGCTCTTCCTTCAGCTACAGGAAGGAATTTCCTTTGCTGCTGTGCAGCAGTTTCATTCTCCACCTGTGCAAACTGCAATCTGGAGAGGAGCAGGCATCTGCACTGAGGACACACACATTATTTCTTGGCCTGTTCTTCTGAAGAGTGTTTATTTTAAATTGCATCTTTCCTTGTGCATCTGTGTCTTGTATGAATCATACATTGAGAGAAGGGGTTTTATCTCACAAAAGCAGGTATCCTGCTTGACCCAAAATGCCTACTGATCAATTTACACAAGCACTATTACTATTACTACATGCAGAATTGCCAAGTGTCATTTAATTCACATTCGTTTGCACACAAAGAATTTTAACTTCAGACACTGTTCCTCCTGGGGAGGCAAATCCCTCTGTGCCACTGCAGACAGAAGGAGTGCATTATTAAACATGGGTTCAGGTTTCTGGTCACAGAGGGGAGCAGGCAGGCAGTGCTGCACTGCCCCGGGTCCAGCTGAGCGCAGAAGTTCAGCACATGCCATCAAAAGGTTCTCATCGAACCCTCCAATGATGGAATCTGATTTTCTCATCATCCCATTATTTCTGGAACATTCTGAAGACAAGGTTTTTTATATCTGATTCCTGTTCAACTCAAAAGGAGCCTTATTTACCACAGCATGAGAACCTGGAATGAAATTATTACAGCTCAAATTTTAATTGTCCAAGTACACATCCAAAAATTAAGGAACTAAATATAGAAAGAGACATTTCATACCCTCCCCCCCCCCTTTAATAACCTGCAGAAGGATTCTCAAGGGTAGGCAAGAAGGAATCCCATGTGCAGCCAGTGTGCTTCTAAGCCATCACTGATCTTATTTCAGATCTATGAGAATTACACCACAGATGAGAAAATGTGAGAACCACTGATTTAATGTGCTTTATAGTGCACTAGTTCTTAAGACTTCCTTGTAAGAAGGAAGGTCTCATTCTCTCTCATGTATATAGGCACGTATTTAAATGATTAAATGGATTCTTTAAAATAAGAACAGAAAGTTCTCAAAAGGAAACTAAAATAACTCAAACCCAAAACTTAGAGGAGCTGAACTATCCTGGTAACTCAGAACTAAGCGCTGTGCTGGACAAACTGCAAAGAATTGCTCTACGCTTACTCACACGTTTCAGTTTTCTGGATTGACAAATACATTTAAGCTTAATGCACAGTACAGCAACTTCAAAGGAGGCAAACAGCTCTTAAAAACCATCTGACAAGAAGTGACACTTCATCTGCATCCACAGTATTTAATTTGCTTGAATAATATAGTTACAGATAAACAGGTTCACTCCATATACAATTACCAATACCTTTTTTTAATACAGTTCATATTCCAGTACATCAACACTATTTTATTTACAAGGTATTTATGTACATTAACATCTTTCTAAAGTCAGTGCATTGTCAATAAGTTTTATACAATAATTTACAAAGTGAATGTAGTTAATAGTTAACTTAATAAATTTACTACTAATTCATGAATTAATTTAATTTAAAAAAATTAATTACAACCAATGTAACAAACACAGAAGATCAAATAACATTAGTAGATTGTGCTACCTGCTTAAATTAAACATCTCAAAAGTAAATCAGCTGAAAATCTTTCACTTTTCATGGAGTTTGCAGAGGGAGGAGTAGACAAACTGGTACTGAAAAAGCTTCTAACCTAGAAATTCACAAGTCATGTTTGCTTGTCTTCAGTCTCAATGTTTAGACCACTTTAAAGATAAAAGACCATATAGGATAGGGAGCAACACTTTACAAGAAAGACAATACTTATTTTGGAACTGATCTGCTTCCCTTTAAAGAGGCCTGACCTCCAAAGAAGACAGGGAGGTATTTGCCCGACTGAAGACAGCAAGATCAGTTGGTATCATTTCTTAACTGGATAAAACTCAGCTCCTTCTGGAAATGATAAACTTACTGGTAGGTCTGGCATTCCTGTAAAACACATTAAAATGAATCCAAACATTTATTTCAGATCAACCGGATAAGTATCGATGTTGTTAGTGAAGATACAAAACCTAAAGAATTTGGTAGATGATATATGACAGAATTAGTAAGCTGCTTAGACTCAGCTGAAGAACAGAAGGCCAAAAGAGTGAAACGTTTATCTTCATTCAGATATGCAAACGATTTAACACTGAAAATGTTTAAAGAAATGCCTACTCAAAAAATAACCATCTTTCTTCCAGTCTCTGCTAAGACTCAGTCATGCTTTCCTTCATGCAATAAGCCCGTTGACTTAGAAGAGCATGTTGCAAGGGCACGGAAAGCAATTCTGGTTTCATTGCAAGTATATGCATAACCTGTTGCAAAAAAACAACCAAAATTTGAAAAGGCAACCAAATTTTGACAAAAAAAGAAAACTCCATTAAATTATGAAACCAAGAAAGAAAATCCATCCATGAATGCTACGACAGCTACCTGACAGCCACAGCTTCTTCTCTGTTTGAAATACACAGTGGATAACTCATAGCCATTCACTCCAGAGCCCTTACAACAGCAAAAACGAACCATGTTTTTGAATTTAATTATACGAATCTTTAAAAGTGCAAATTTAAAAGCAACACCAGTCATGAAACATAAGCTCAAGCATCTCTTTCCTTCCAAAAACTGGGAACGTTCTGTGCAATGTGCACATTTTAAGACGCCACGCATGTAATCGCAACTACTCTCTCCAACCTGAAGTTTCTTCTCGAGGCATCTCAAGAGTCTGAGATGACACCCTACAGGCAGAAAAGCCATTCCTGAAACATGTTGATCCGCACAGCCAACATGTGGAGAAAAGACAATTATAATAAACCATTCAAGTGTAGAAATTAATCTCTTCTCAAATTATCATTTGGTTGTGCTCCCAACATACAGAAAGAAAGCAACTGACACACATCAGTGGCGGCAAAACTGGAAACTTCTCTTACTCTTGATGATAATCCTTCATGTTTGTGCACTTTTCATTCTCTTGCTTTCCCTGTTTTGCCAATAAAATGCAATAAAACTGCAGGAAAAAGGAGGTAGCAATATCATGTTGTCCAAAGACAACACTACATTTTTTTTCCCCCATTATCTTAAACCTAAAGAGAGCCTTGGGGGCTTGTTAGAACAGTTGGTAAACTCTACACTACTTTGTTTAGCTCTTATTTGGACTGTTTAATTTAGCTCTTATTTGGTCCTGGTTGGCTTTTCTCAAACCATTTTACTTAAAGGCCAATGGCAGTCTCAGCCTGATGTCTAACATCAGAAATGTTTAGAGCATGTAGTGAGATAACAGAACAAAACAATACTATCTTTATATTAACTGCTATTTAATTAGGGTTTTCTTCTTGTGCTTTCAGGTCACAGGGTACAACAACTACACTTACGTTATCTGGTTCAACAACATTCTCACCAAATGTAAGTTTCAGGATGTTATCCCTCACATTCTCGGAAGAGTTGATGGAAGATCACCTGCTTACTGTAAAACACAGTACTTCTTATAATCGGACTCAAAATCTTCGTCCATGCTGCTCGTGTCTGCCATCTTTTTGCCGTCTATCTTTGGCAGAAATTGTGCATAGTCTACCCCCTGCTGCTCATAGAAAAGAATGTAGGCAGAGTCCGTGTCGATTTCATCAGGATGCAATTCCTGAGAAAGAGAAAGGCATGCTCTGAAATATGCAGGGGGACTATTGCTTTACTGTCACTGAACTTAAAACACACCCAATTGCCCTGGAAACCGTATTTTTAACTGTCTATTTACAACAAGAGGAAATCCATTTTCCTTCTCCCTTATTACAGTTATCAGGCTCCATTATTTACTTGAAAACTGTGACAAATTTTATAGTGAGAACTGGAAATGCTTAGAAATATCAGAACTTAATTGTTCAGTAATCTAATACAAAACTGCCAGCATCATGAAGAAGTATTCTTGGCCTTCCATTTTTAGTAAGCTTTCCATCAGCGTATAAAATAAGCATCTTTCCTTAACCATAGCAGCAGCTGATGAACAGATGTTAACTTGGAGAAAATAAATCTCATACACAGTTTCAGTTAATTTTCATATTAATCTGATGTGACTTTTGAGAAGCTCCTGATTGCAAAGAGCAGTTCTCACCAAATGTAAATTTCTCTGGCTCTAGGTAACCAAGACAAAAAGAAATGATTTACCTTACAGCTACTGTCATTGTAGCAGTACCATTTGTTGTTCGGGTTTTTGGCATACGTGACATAATGACCCCCTCCCATAATTCCTGAATGGCACTGAGGAAGATGAAAAAGAAAAGAAATTCTTTTCTTAACCCCCAGAATTCACAGAATAAATGATTCATGATCTTTAAGTGAGTGACAATCTGTACATCTAGAGCTAACTTTATACACCCAAGCAGAAAAAACACCGTGCAGAGATACACTTTCAGTTGTACTCAATTTTATGATACATTAGGTTTTGCTGACAATGGCACTACTTTGTTCTCCTCCTCAATATATCCCTACTTTCTGTGATGAAAACAATGGAGTAAATGACCTATTCAAACCAATGCCACATGAAGACAGTTTCCCTGCATAAAAGAAGTCAACTTACCGAAATTGCATATAGATTGTAAATTGGGTTAACACATACTTCTTCTCTTTGGTCATCTGTAATATCATCCTCACTGTGGTTATCAATTTGACCGTTGATGCTGCCATTACTATATGCATTCTGCTCACAGATGTATCCGTTGGCTAGAGTCATCTCATTGTCCTGAGCAGTATATAGTTCACTCTGGCTACCACCTAAAATACGCCCTCTAGTAAGAGCATCACCTTGATCAGAAGAAAATCTTTGTTCCTGGTCAGTACCGTTCTCTTTAGTTGCATCCAGATTTTCTTTGCTACTTGACAGTTTGTTTTTACCCAGTTGTGGCAGCCGCAGACGCCCTTTACCCCTTCCTAAAGTCCTTGGGCTACTATTTGGGCTACTGTTTTTACTTGAAGGACAGCTGGTTCCACTTTTCCTCCCCAAGGACGGAGATGCTAAAACAGAAAACATGCAGACTACTAAGAGAAGAGATTTTTTGGTGAGGCTTTTTTTTTTTTAATAACCAAACATTGAAAAACACTGTTTCACTACAACTAATGAGTAGTATATAGAAGTAAGATTATCCTTGCACACACAAACACCTATAAACTCAAACTTAACCCTTTTAAGGAGCACATTCCTCACCACTGACAAAAGCAGACAGGTCCAATATCTGTTGTGACCAGATCAATACCCAACAGAAATGTGTGTTTCAAAGTAAAGTATAGTGCTTTGACCAAAGAAACATTAAAATTTTGTTCATAATTCCTCCCCCCCCCCAGATATCAGTACTGACCAGAATTTTCCCTAATTATTGCTTACCTTTGATATTATTCAAGACAGTAGTGTTAAGGGAGGATGGACTTCTGTTCAGTACATCTCCTTCTCCTGGCGTATAAGTGATCGGCGCATCTGTTTTCTTGGCCTCCCCCTGGAGAGTCCGTGGTTCCGGAAGGCTGTCAACCTGGAGAGTTAGCTGCTTCCTTTGAAAATGACTTGGATCCCTTTGTACCAAAAAGGCACTTGGGTCAAAGCTTTCTCTGGGAAATTTAACAATTTTCTGAGACTTTATCCAGCGGCCATTTACGAACTGAAATCTTTTCAGGTGAATGATCTAAAAAGAAACACATTAGAGAACATTACAGGAGGACAACTGATCACAGTGAGTAATTCAACTGTTTAAAAACAGCGCTTTTACAAACCATAAATTTCATCATGTGCTAATAAAACCCAGGAAGCACTGCTGCATGTGACAGTTTGCAATTTGGGATCCAAGGGTAGACTAAGGAACTACTGTTTTCATGAGGAAATGATGAAAAAGGTTGATTGGATTCAGTGATCTGCACTGTGGGTTTTGAGTAACCCACCGAATCTGAAAAGCAACAAATGCAGGGCTTACACAACTAGACACAAGATCATGTTCCTGGAAACACTGCCTAAGCATGAATTCTATGTTAGAACAGATGACACTGAATGCAAAACACCACCATTTCCTGCAATCTATCAGCTAAAAAGATTCAAAAGGATTTGAGGTTCATTTTATTTGCCTGCATTACAGAAATGCATGATGCAAAGTCAATGCCTCTCATGAGACTGGGAACAAAAGCTAATCTTCTTATTCAGAGCAAGGGGACATATGGAGCAATTTGTGATCAATGCACTCTGGTTTGGTTGCTGTAGAGGAAAATTACACAAGGTCATACCAAAATAGGGGGAAGTCTCCAAAGATCCAGTTTTTTGGTGGCCAAACAATGGGTCTTGCATTTGGAACAGTAGTACATCTCATCCTCCCCCAGTTCTTCCTCACTGGTGAAGGCTCTAAGACAGCTGTCCAGATTGATGGGCTCTGCTTGAGCTCGTCGACTTTGTTCAACACTTTCATGTTCTTCTACAATCTAAGGTGAGATAAAACTGTATCTGACTTGGAAACACATACAAACTGCTCAGAGGAGGGCTCTACTCACAATACCATAAAAATAACATCAAATAGTTATTTAGGATTAAAGATAAAAACTAGATGCCCTGAGTTTTAGCAGACATTTTATTTCAATTAAGAAGAGGCAGACATACAAATACCACATTGTCCTTACTGGGTTCTATTTACAAAATTATCCATAAAGCACTAGTTTATAGATTCAACCCACAAGTCTGAACATCTATTACAAATTATTTCTGGTATAGGCTTACTTTCAGATATGCTTTGTTGACTCAAAGAGGAAACAGGTTTACTCACATGCATAACTGGTTCACAGCACTGGTGTGCTTAGAAAATATATCAAATTAACATACTCTGTAATATATCACGGAGGCTAGATCAAAAGCAACTCACAACAGATAGAAAATACATTGCTGTGGTTTCTTAAAAGCTGCCCTTCCACATTATGGTCACATAAGAGGTCTAACATTAAGACATTGATTTATCCAGAATATACTGTTTGATGGTTACTGACTTCAGTTTTCTGTCCACAGAAAATGGACAAAAGAAGCATCAAATGAAACAAAAATGGTGAAATGGGGTGAGCTTCAGAGCTATGAACAAACACCAAAGGGTCTACATGGCAGTTTTACCCGTTCTTGAGATGTCTGGTAGCGCAGATGGAGTGCTGTTGGATCCCAGTCTACAGCAATATAAGCATTCCCAACACAAGCTCTATCTTCTGTGCACTCAATTTTACAGCCACGGCAAAATCTAAATCAAGAAGTTCAATAGTTATTGGACAGTTTATATACCACAATTTTTACAATGCACTCTTAATTCTGCTCCTTATTCTATCAAAGTCTCAAGCCTTGCTTTCAGTGTAAAAGAGAGGCATTTCTATAAAATAATGAGTGTCAGTTTGCTATTTTACTACAAAACTTTAACAGAGATGAGAAACGGAACCTGTCTACCTGCGTATAATGCTGGCAAAGCTTACCTATGACACAAAACAACTACAGGTACTTTACAGCACGATAGCTAATGTAAAGCTGTGAGTATATGGTCAGAATACCTTCCAGCAAGCATCTAGCATTTTCATTAGTATGTTTTTATTTAGGGAAAATTCCAAGCCTGCTTCCAGAGTGGATTTCTTATCATCCAGCTTAGCTCTTACTCTTCAGATGGCACAGGAACTAGTGCCATCTGAAAATGGACAAAAGGTAGATGAGTAGATGATATGCATCTAAAGTTTGGGTTTGTATGAAATGCTCACAAATCTTCATGTATGTACACATATGCGCCTGCATATATAGACACATGCACACAGAATATTGTAAGGGGTTAAGAGTTTAAGATAATCTCATGTCTGTCGCCTAATTTAAAGTTTCTGTGTCAGCAGAGCTTTCTGCTCTCCAAGTCATAAAAAGCTACTGCCATGTGAGCTTGGGTTAAATTTTAGATTCCAGATTCTTCCTGAAATGTATCACAAATCCATTACCATAAATTACCTTTCTGCTGGAGTGATCCCCTTTCTTAAATCTAAAAAGGACAATTTACCTGTACCAAGGACACCAAGCACAAGAATTTCCATCCTTCTGAACTACCCTGAGGGTGAATGGATACTGGTACCCCATGCTATCATCACTGAAACAGAAGAGAACACAACATGAAACATGAGCACTCATTCAGACTGCCAAGCACCTTCCTTCACTGTGCTTGCTATGTATACTTTATCAGACCCCCAATTATAATTTGTATTAATGCAGCTTGCCTTTATGTTGCCTAAATTTGTCAGACAGAATTAATTATCAGTCACTGCATGAGAATGCATCATCCGATTTGTGCAAAGCCACCTCTTGAGTGCAGCTACCGGTTATACTACATTTAACTGCAAATGCAGTTAAAGGATTAGAAGTTATTTATAATGACTGCCATTATTATAAGAAGTCAAAACTAATAAAGATGAAGCTGAATACAGTTCTACACCTTGTAAGCAAGTCCAACCCACTGTATTATGTCATCCAAGGCAAAGACTGAGATGCCAAACTCACCAGTCTTGTGCATGATTACTGGCTTCCTGAGGCGGGAGAGGGCTGGCAAGCCTGGAAACCTGAATCCACACAGCATCATAGAGGTCTCTCTTCCGTGTATGAACTGTACAAGGAACAATTAGAGGCATTCCAAAGAGACTGGGACGATTCTTCTGAGATGAAAGAAAATATAATTCTGTCCGCATCTACACAGGTGAAATAAAAGAATGACTCAGATGTAAGTATGCATGAACTCACGTTATCATCATTACGAGGATGCTGACCTTGTTACTTAGTTCAGGCTTTGGCAATTAAAATAAAGCATAAATTGTATTAAAAGCATTTTATTTCAACCATTTTTTCCTAATACGATTACTGCAAACTTTGCACACCGACTTGAAAACCTTTTTCTGTTTTATGATACTATGGCAATGTTATTTAGGCATTAGAACACAAACGTAAATCTGCATTTCAACCACGTTTGGTATTTTTTATGATGTGTATTTCTTACTTTTCCTACCACATGATAATACTGTAATGCAGACACGCACCTCATGATGCTAGTACCTGTCCCAAAATGACCGTTACACTAGGCATGCTAATACCTGCTACAGAAAGAATACCTTTATGTCTAAAGGGGGCACTTGTACAGAATTTATTCTAGACAATCTAACCTTCGTGCTACATCTCCCATTTATAGGAAAGATTTAAAACACTGACTTAATGACACAGGTACAGCCAACAGCTACTGCCCTGCATAGGATTTACACCCCTTCCTTTGGTAAGATTTTGACAATGACAAGCCTGGAGTCTTGGAATAGCTTCCACAAAGAACTTTCCCTAGTTTTTAAGCTGTATATTTAGCAGCTTATAATGGCTCAGAAGTCTTGTACCAATCACCTGTGAGATATTGCAAAATCTGAACCAAGGTAACAGTGATAACAGTGGTTAGCAGCCAGTACTTGAGCAAATAAAGCAAAGAAACCTCATACAAACACAGTGAAAAGGGAAGTTAAAGGCCTCCTGGGCAATATCCACCAGGCTCTAAACATCAGACTTTCAAGTGTGAACACAGTACACACTTGATGTGTGGCTACCTGAGGTGCTCAGTCATCCAGCTTTGACATTTAGAGCTCAACTTTACAAGATGCTTTCATGAAGAGTATGCCAACAGAATGACCCAGGAATGTACTATATATCTTCACACTGTTTCCATGTGAGAAATAAAGACTTCCACATAATGGATAAGAAATGCTTTCCTAGCAGCTCCTTTAATTAGAAATTTTTCTCCTCAAAGAGTCTGGAATATTTAATCAGGGAGTTAGCGAACGCCCAAGTATGCATCTCAGCATTAAAGAACTGGGAAGCATGCCAGTACTCAGGGAAGAAAAATACACCAACATTAAACATTATGATTTAAATTCACAAGAGTTGTGTTTCCATAGAACTGGGTGCTCACTTACGAGGGAAATGTACTGATGCTCCTTCTTCTTAAGGAATAAGAACTAATTCATCATATGGGCATTAAGAAAAAGCTTTTGCTGTCTTTCCTTCAAAGTGTGTTATGGCAGCAATTCATAACAAATGAATTAGCTACACAAACCATTTACTAACCAATAGCTACTAACCATTTTTCTGTGGACTGCAATGATATACCCTGTACATGGACTATCAGAAAGCAAGGGCACGTGACCGTTGAGAGTCCAGTTGGCAAGGTTACGCTCTGTTCCACATGGCACTACAGTATTTGGCATTCCGTTTGGAATTAGAGTTGGTTTAGGAATGTCCCCATTCATCATTATGTTGGGTGTTCCATTAGCTGAGGGTCCAGTTGAGACAGCTGCAGACAGACAATTACATTCTCAATTATCTACAGTGACCAGAACTGATCGTGTGATTTTTATCCTTTCAATTTTGTTCAACGCATTTCATGAAATCTCTTCTACTCTTCTAGGACCAACATAAAATCATAGAATGCTTTGGGTTGGAAAGGACTTTAAGATCATTCAGTTCCAACCCCCCTGCCATAAGCAGGGACACCCCACACTAAACCATGGCACTCAAGGCTCTG
>JBCJKH010044567.1:9781-24684 GCA_039877255.1 Loriculus beryllinus
AAAGAGCACTTCCATGCTAGCAAGGACTGTAGACTTCCCCACCTCTTATACCTCTTGCAGCAGAAGTAAGAATATTCTGACTGAAAATGCTCCAGTCTTGCATGTTGATTTCTGAAGGGGACAGAAAAAAAAAGAAGTATTAATACTCCATTTTGCTGCCATTTTGGCTGGCAGAGTGTTTTTCATAGAGGCATTATGCTTAGTCCATCTCTTACCACTTTTTTTGTCAACATTATGTTCAAATTATACAAATCATAAATGTGGTTCATTTTTCCATAGGAAGGCTTTCTCTTACTTTAATTCTCCAGATATCTAATATCCTTCTCCAAAACCACAAAGCAGACATCATATATCTGGCTGGTAGTAATAATTATGTTATCAGTAGGGTTCTTTGGTGTGCTGAAAAATTCCTTTTGATTATAACCCAGTGGAAGCACAATGAATTCTGTGCCTGGCCATGATGTAATTTTCAAAGCTGCTAAGGGATATGGGTCACGATTAGGTCTCAGAGAAAGCAATTGCAAACTACAGGGTATTTGAGACAACTACCTACGTGAAAAAAAACAACTAGCTCGAGAGCTGCTGTAATGTTTAGAACTATTGTAGACCAATGACTTAAAAAAAAAAATCAATTCAGTGCTTTTTTATAATGTATTATGTGTTAGAGGTAGCATGCATTTTGGAGAAGGGAAGGAGGATGTGGCCACAGGCTGTGCTACACAGTCACAGTGTTCCCTTTAAGTTGCATTGTCTTTGAAATAAATAGTTCCTTTTGCTTATTTTATTTTATTTTGGTTTATTTTATATTTTATTTTATTTATTTTATTTTTATTATTTGAATTTAATTTTATTTTTCGTTTTATTTTCCCTCAGGGGAAAATTCCTAAGTGAATATTCCTAGACAGCAAATAGGTTACTATTTCTTTAAAACTAAGAATCACTGAATTACTTTTTGGCTCCTATGTCAAACTATGCAACCCACAAGTTGCAATTTCAGGTGAATTACCCATTTGTTTAAAGTATCTCTGATTTGACATCCAGTCAAATTTCCCTTATGGGTGTGGATAATGTTAAATGTCACAACGCAGGAATCTGTACTGAGGAACTGCACAGATTCCTCAGACAGAAACCAGAGATGCAGTCAAGCAGCAGCTTCACTTAGTCTGAATGGGAGAAAAAGAAACAAACCTAAGAAGACGAATTAACAAAACACCTTAGAACAAACCTCACCCAAATTGTACAGTGTGTTGTGAAATTCAAATCTCGCTCCCAAATTTGGGGGTTTATTGTGAAATTTCACACAAAAATTCAGTGTAAACCACTCCAGAATTGAGATGTTGCTGCGGATCTTCTCCAGTTTGTTGAAATACGTAAGGCTAAATGTAGTCAGTCTTCTGCCCTAAGGTGGTCTCCCAGTTTTAAAGCAAAGCTCAAATATGCAAATCTGAAATACATTGAGTACAAGGTAGATGTATTAAAAAGCTTCTATACTTAAAAGAGATGAAACCAGCAGGCAGATTTACTGAGTCTATAAATTATGGAAAGGGTTGAGGCACATGCTTACAGTTTGATACTCTTCTCAGATGCTTTCAAGCAGAAGGGGAATTCTACTTGGCCTTCTTATGCCCTGTAGAATGCTAAAGAAACAAAATGGGTGCACCCTGATATTAATTCCTCATGTGCCAACACAAGAGATGTGACAAAGCTTTGTGATCTCAAGCCACCTTTCAGTTCCTGCTGGAAGACTTTAAAGCCAGGCAAGCCTTGGAGTAAAGTGAGTTCTGACCACGTCCACAGCTGAAAGAATACAGCTGTCAGTCCTTCCCCACTGTGGGCTATGAGAGATTTTGCCTTTAACATAGGACCTTGCATGCTGTTGCATAGAAAGACCATGAAACGGGAACATACTGATCGATACTTCTCAGAACATTGACTTCCATTTTTCAGTACAAAAGAGCTCATTTCCTGCAGAGAACATGAGCATTTGCTAAAGGCCCAGAAATGCCCATCAACAACATAAACACCGGCTCATAGGAGCTGACATTAAGAGTCATGGTCAGATCTGCAGAATGAACAGAATATTCCCTGAGGACAAATGTCAGTCCTCTTTCCTGCTGTAAACACCACAAAGAAAAATCTCTCCTCCTCCTTTTAAAGTATTTCTGGAACTAATACTGCTGTCTCAAATCCTTTTTTAATTGAAGGCTGTGGCATAACTCCCTGCCAAATTCCCACCAGGAGCAAAATGATGAGGAATGACTTGAACTGAATGCAGAAATTGCTGAATGAAGTAAAGAAAATGGAAAAAGCTTGGGTGCAAATGTGCAGTGGTGTTTGGTGTAGTGCAGGTGCCTTAGTGACAGTTCTGTTCCCTCAGGTTCTACCTTAGTTCTACCAGTTATGCTAAACTACACATGCCTGGGAGCATCATCCATGGCCCACTGCAACAACCATATCCCTTCCTTTATATCCTCCTGTCCGCCATAAAAGGGAGGTGCATCCAAACTGTTGCGTTGCTGGGAATGGTTCCTGACCTGTGCTAACTTCCAAAAGGAACATCACATCCATGTTGCAGTGCCCTTGCATGACTGAATTTGATAACACAGGTGCTGCTAACACAGTCCCTCTCAGCACAACTGTAACTAAGGTTGAGGTGATCAGCTTCATGAAGAGCTAGAACATCATTGAGATAGGAAAAAAACAAGAAAGGAAAAAGAACAGAAAGAAAAAGAAAGAAATGAAAAGAAAGGCAAAGGAAAAGCAGCATCTTTGAGTTGTGTGTACTGAGACAAATATTTTGTTGAAACCACATTGTTTTAGGGTACTCCTAATAAAAGCTGTTCTTCAAAACAATCCCATCCCACTCTTTCAGTGGAGGTGAAAGTGTACCACAGAATTGTTCCTTAGCACAGGGGCTGTTCTGGCAGCCTCCAGTCATAGCAAGCAGCACCTCAGAGCTTCCCACAGCTCACGAGGAGAAAGCAACACTTTTGTATGCTCTACAATATAGAATTTACATAGGATTTACCTGTTCAGCTTCTCCAGATGGAAACAAAGCTGTTAGCAAAAGTTGAACGATTTTACTGACGTGCCACTATGTGAAAATTTAACCCTTTTAATAGCATCGTAATTGTGTTGCAATGGCTGCTCCTATCACAGAGCTGTTATGCTCTTTGTTGTAGCTATAGCGATGAATTACACCAAGGCTTCTTTCATTTTCTTCTAATATTTTCTGCTAGCTGAGCCTGCAAGTGGGTGGAAATACATCTATTCCAGAGAGTGCAGAGAAGACAGCTATGGAACCTGGGGTCTGATTCTGACTATGATGCTGAATTACTGTCTAAAACCAAGCAAATTAAACCTCTGTGCACCTGCTATCTAGTGCAGGGGGCAGGATAGATGTTGAGAGAAGGCGAATAAAGTGTCTGTCCCTTAGGCTGATGTTATAAAACCTGAGGTCTGAGAATCTCTGCTAAGGAAATTTTCAGGGAAAAGAGAAATATGCTTAAGTGATGTGAATGCAAATATGCTGGCAGATTGCAGAAGAGTTAGGACTATTTACAGAAGCTGAAAATGTCTCTTGCATTGTTGTCATTTCATAATCAAGTGAATGGCAAAGAGCGGTCTGTAAATTTATGGGCAAACTCCCATCTGTGCCAGAAGAAGAAAGTAATTTCAGAGATGCAAATAAAGCTGCCACACAGTACCTGAACCGTATCAAATTGAGATGACTAGCCATAGTGATAGTGATATGGGACTTGAAGATTTGAGGGTTTTGCACTGAGTATACAGAAGTATTCAGCAAAATATATTGCTGTGCTATAAATGCATTAATATCCCTTGTCAGGAAGATCATGAAGACTACTAACTTACAAAGACTGTTTACAGCATTAGCTGAAGAACCTAAGTTTCTCTGTTAAATTCCCTTTTCTGCTAAAGGCTTAGCAAGATCACTTAGTCTATCTGTACCTTTTTCATTTCTAAAATGCAAGTAACAATACAGAATGGTGGGTGCCAATAGGCCGCAATATATGAGATTGCACAATGAATTGATTTTCAATTTCCTTAAAGCCAATATATTTTCTCCTATGTTAAATGTTTATTACTCTAGCTGCAAGAACAGCTGTCATTAGAAATAGAAATTTATTGTGCAATACAACTTAGCTTTTGGACATATCTCAACTGCTGATGTATTCATCTAAGTGGAAGAAAAAATAATGCCCCCATTGAACTGGTTTTCACTGACATGTAGATGCCTCACTGCATGTTTGGCAGTGTATTACAGCTTGGCAATAGCAGTGTTTTCATTTCAAGCAATTTTTGAGCAATGAGTATTGATACTGTTGTGAAATACTGGTCTCATGTTCTACACTGATGTGGGCTCCTAAAAATGATTAAGAAGCACTCAAGCACAAAACCAAAACCTACTAGGTTTTGTCCAAATTACTGCTGGGATTAGCTTAGTGTAATGATCACTTCTCAAGTCTGGAATAATATCAGGGTAGCAAGACTCACATAAGCTTAAATATTTCCGATATCCAGCTTATTCTAAATGTTTGCATCTTCTGCTTCACTTCTCAGAGCTGTGATTCTTACTTTTCTACAAGCAGGAGGTTTTCACCAGAGAGGCAGCAGCAAGGCTTAGCACTTGAATCACACTTTTCACTTTCAAAATATTGTAGCCATTAAACAGTTTTCCCCAAACTCATGCAAAAACTGAGAATTGAGGGAAAAAAATGTAAAGGTGTTAATGGAAATTCGGTGCATATACTTTGATAATCACCCCACTCCTATTGCTGTTTTTCTAATTAGGGAACTAAGATGGCCCAACCATGATTTCACCACATCTATTTAACTAGCTCGTAGCAAGCTCTGTCCCCTATTTCAGAGTTTTATCTCACAGTACTCACTGGGCTTACTACATCTGTAACCTCAAATGTAGTAGTAGTAATGCTGTGTTATCTACCCTTTGTAAACCAGGATGCTGCTTGTGAAATGCACTGTCTAGACGGTACCAAATGGAATTTTCCCACTGTTGGTGTCATGACAACATCGGTGACAGCTCTAAAATGAAAGTTAAACAGTTGAAACTAATTTCCTTTGTTATCAGAAATTGTCTGTCCCAGTTCAAAAGTAGACTTAATCAACTGACTGGAAAAAAGAGCCCTTACAGCCATAAAGAAAGCCTTGTAGAGCTCTTTGTTCTGTACTATAGGATCAAAAAAAAAGGCTGAACAGAAGATGTAAACAGCTAACTGAGGATATTAAACACCTGAAAGAAGAGAACTGCCCTTTAAGATGTGCTTTCATCAGTTGTAGAGAAGCTGTTAGTATCCAAGCCTGTCAGATAAGTGGCATTAGAAAGCTGTAAGATTACTGAGGTTATTATTCTTCAAAATTGCAGCAAAAGCCACTAAAAATGAGTTAGGGCTCAGTGACTTGAAGAACTGCCTGAGCAACCTATGCATAAGCAGACTCAGGCATATGAAAACATACAGTCATCTTAGCACATTCAGAAAGCTCTTTAGCTCTGCTGAGCAGGCTCTCCAGTATCTGCACTATGCGTGCTTGTGTTCTGTGGACATAACCTCTAACTCTTCACAAAGAAGCACGGTGGCATGGGTTAAATCCTTTGGATGGTTTGAGTAAAACTTCTTTGCTGGGTCTTTTTTGGACATATCATTTGGCAAGAGTACTTGTCTGGAGAGTTACAGCAGTCGGGTTCTGATCGTGCTGGTATTTCTTCAACTGAAGGAAAATACGGTGCTCATATCTCAGAGAGAGGTTATGGATGCCCTGTCTGAGGGTAGGACTTCTTATTTGCTGGACTGGGCTTCTTATATTCTCTCCTCAACGCATTCTGCAAAGATGCTACTACATTTCAACCTTTTCTCTGATATTCCCCATGACATGGCAGAACCTAAGGTATCTAACACACCTTAGTATGTTACCTGCTTAAAAAAGCTAGCATAGACCAAATAGACTGCTGAGAGCTGAACTTGACTCTTATGAAAGTGTCCCTGCTTTAGGAATATAGTGTGGTCTCCTGTAAAACTGGTCTGTCATTGTCCAAAACCAGGAAAGCTCAAAGCAAAACATGCATCTTTTTCTGTCTGCCCTTGCCAGTTCCTTTCCCAAATGAGAGGTTTGGATACCTTCATTTTCTATCACTTCAGCTGACACTCAGCAGATGCAGATGTGTTATTTTTATATACATCTGCAACAGTGAGTGCAAACAGAACTGAGTGCTGTTCATCAGGTAGAAAATTAGAAATGACATGTCTGCCTCTTAAATAGAGCTTGCAGTTGGATATGTTGATATCAAATTTATGCTTACAGCCTGAGCACTGAAAGGAGGAGGTGAGGATGAGTTTGCCTAGGTCCCTCTGTTGCCCAAGCTAGTCATAGTCAAAGTTAACACTTCAATGTGCATTCAGTGGTGCCTATAGTGAAGGTCTCCTTTTGTTTTATAGCTGGGCCAACTGCCAGCTTGCAAAAGTATCCTTTAAAGAGCTAGCCATGTTATCAAAGTTGCAAGCTTAAATAATGCTATGTTATCAACTTAAGCCTGGCTCTCAATTTGAAATGTTTAGGAAAGAGCACTGAAGTCAGCTTGCATGTAATTTTCATTTACTAATGGAGTAATCAACATCTGTAGAGCTTGCAGCCACAAAATCTTTCACTCAATGGAAATTGTGCTCAAGATTTCTCCTGTCTGAGATCTACAACCTCATTTTAATTAGCATTACACATGACTGCTCCAATCAAAATAAGTCAGTGCCATCTGCATTCATCGTTAACATCAGCTATCATGATAGCAGTCAGTGATTTTAAGTTAACACATGGGCTCTGGGGTGCAAATATCTGTTCAAGGACAAAGAACGCTGCCCTTTCTTTCTACTACTTAGCTTTTGAAACATCTCATTCATGTTAAAATTTGTCAAATACAGAGCATTCCCATCTGTTTTACATATGCGATATGGCAGCCTTGCATATTCTCTGCAACAGAAAATAGTGTCATTGTTTGAAGTCATTTAATTATGTATGGACTCAGGATTGGATTACACCTGCCCAGTATTCTGCATGGTTGCCTACTGTGTGGTTAGAGGTTTGAGATGTTGATAGGCTTCCACGGCAAGGAACACAATTCAGTGTTTTTTTAGTATTCAGTGAAGTTTTAAAACAATGGTTGTCCATAGAGTGGTAAAACTAAGATCATTGAATGCAGATAAGGACAATACCATCCTGCTGGATGATATGTTGAATGCCTGTGTGTGTGTGCATTGCCATTTCTCCAGAGATCAAGTGTCATTAATTGGTAAAGAAGAGGTGACTGATGACACTCAGCTTCTTCTGGATTTGTATACTGCTTCATCATATGTCCTCATAGAATGCCTTATTTGAGAAGGCAACAGATGAAACGCTACTGATAAGAATCCTTAATGAATGTAACTTACTAAGATATAGCCAAGTTTTTACAGGATTTCCATTGCTAAATCTTTAATTTCTTCAAAGGTTACACGCAGTCCAAGAACATTTACCAAGAAAGGCACAAGCATATCTGATCCCATAGATTATGTAAAATTCATCAGTCTTCATCCTCAGAGAGAGGAATTATCTTGGCTTTTCTGAAAGCATTAGTACATAACTGTAAACTCTTTAAGAGAAGGCATATTCCAAATAGCATTCTTCCTCCTCCTCCTAAACCAAACTTTTCATGCAGACAGCACTTCCAAGAGCTTTGAAATGATTTTGGTTATGCAGTCACAACTCTGGTAATTTTTCAAGTTCTGTCATTATAAGCAGTAACCTTGAGTGTTTTAAATCTACCCATAAAGCTGCCATAATCACTGTCTGCAATTGCACTAAAATGCACAACAATTAATTACATCAAATCCTTCTCACAGAAGTGTTTATCGGTGAAGAGATTGCTATGACTTTATTTCTGACAATAAAAGAGCAGAAATTATTATACACCCCTTGGGACCTTACTGATCTAACAGTTCTGTAGTCAGGTTTGTAATCGTATTATTTTTCCTATAGGAAATAAACATCAGTTCTTGACAGGCATCTTCTTTAAACAATATTTTACTTGGGAAAAATATTTTTTCCCATAAGAAACCAAGATCTGGATTTTCAGCTAGGTATCTCCCATGAGCAACCTGTACTGATGTACAGCTCTGTTGGGATTCATATACAGGGCCTTCCTTTGAGAAACTGGAATACGTCTACCTTGAAGACTGCTTGTGTAGATGCCATGCATAGGACTGGATAAGGCTGAAAATTAGTGTCACTGTACTTGGTGATACAGAACTCAGGACAGGCTGAAGATTCTTCCTAGGACCTGGGTTGAATACTTAGGCAGTAAGATCACCCTAAAATATGCCTAGCCAGAGCTTGATAGCCAGGTAACTTAAAGCTAGCCCTCAATTTGTGCTTATGGAGCCCCTAAATGTAAATATGCATCCTATATTAATATACATGCCCTGTACATGGGATTTTTTTGTATAGGTAGACCAAAAGTAGAAGTCCACTTCAAACTGGTGGAAAATATCTTCAATATCAAAGAAAAGAGCTAGGGCTGCTTGAGTAGGTGCTGCGGTACAGAGGGACAGTGACAGAATGGTGCTGTGTGCACCCTGAGTTCATTTGGAGGGGTTTGTGTCAGACTAGCACTACTCTGGTCAGGGTATCTTTCAGTTTAGTTTTGGATTTCAGGAATTCAGTGTGTGCAGCCTAACATAGCTCCAGGACATGAACCAAAGCACTGGAGTAGTAACAATCAAGAGATTCCCTTTGAAAGCTCACTTCTGGTCTGAACTAGATGCTCATATAGGTGCACCCATTCACCTGAAGAAATGCATTACCCTGAGCACAGTTTTGGTCTCTTGTGTTCAGTCCTTCTAAAGCATCCGTCTGTCTGAGCACAAGCTTGTGAGAAAAGGACACATTGAACAGCCACAAACTGTTGTTGGCAAGGTGACAAGAGAGGCTTCTCAATTCCAGGTTTATTTCCTAGATCCTCTGATATGGTAATCGTTCTTCATGAAGTGAAACAATAAATAACATACTTTATGATTCAGCTTCTCAAAAAAAAACAATGTTCTGTGAAGATCATCTTCACAATGGGAGTTTTTCCTCCAAGCAAGGTCTCTCCCTTTGGAAAGGAGCAAGGGTTAGCTGTAACAGAAAATATGACAAATTGTTCAGAAGTAAATGTTCCCAAGGCTGATATAATCACCTGTCTTCATATCTTTGTTTGCTTTCACAGAGCCATGTTTGACTATGACAAGAGCAAAGACAGTGGCCTCCCAAGCCAAGGACTCAGCTTTAAGTATGGAGACATCCTTCATGTCATCAATGCCTCTGACGATGAATGGTGGCAGGCGAGGAGGGTCACTCTGGAGGGAGACAGCGAGGAGATGGGAGTTATACCCAGCAAGAGGAGGTGAGTGCTGCCTCCTTACTACCTCCTTGGCAATGATGATATTCCATTTTTTTCCAAAGACCTACAGAAAAAATGGGGAAAGTAGAGGAAATTCCCACAGTTTATTTCAAAAGTTGGAAGAGATGATTTTTACTGTGAAATTTAAGGAGCTCAGACTGTTTAACTTTGCTCAAAATAAACCCAAAAGGTGACTCAGTAATAGAAGATTAGTTACTTCACAAAGAAAAGGGGAGGAAGGTGAGAGAGCACACCATCTACTAAAGAGCTTTGGCAGAAAAAGGAATAACCAGAACCCAAGTCTGGAAACGAGCTCTGAATTTGAAGTAGAGCACATGTTTTAACGTCAGGGCGCTTAACCATTGCATCAAACTGCTGAGGGACGTAATGAATGTCTTGATATTTTCAAATCAAGAGTGTATGTCTTTCTTTTCAGCCTGTGTGATGTAAAAAAAATTACACTATATTGTGTAATGGTCCTCTTTGGCTTCAAAATCTGTTAATTTAATCTCTGCCTGCCTGGAAACTAAGGGATAATCAATATCACAGTAAATTTTTCATCTAGTGTCAATGAAGAAACTTTCATCCACTCTTCAAGCTAAACCTGAATCTTTGCTTAGCTGTGACGTTGATGCTGGCTGACAGAGAGAGAACAGCCATCTGAATCTCTCTCATTGTTTGTATTGTTTACTCTGTCTGGATGCTTTTGTAAAATTGGCCACAAGTCTCAGATAGTATCAGAACTACCACACAAATCAGTATTACTTTCTGCCTCTGTGGATAGTGTCTATAGAAAGGTCAAGAACTGAAAAATGTAGGAAGAAAATGAAATCTGTCAAACCACATTACATTTCTCCTTTGCAGCAGCGCTCCCATACTGCATGTAAACTTTCTATTCCCAGCTATCTCAGCTTTAGCATTAAGATAAAAATGCTCATGCCCATTTTTTATAGTGAGGAAATGGGATGTTTGATACCCTATAGAGCATCTGCTGCTCAAGAAAGTTGGCTCAGGTGCTTAATAGAGGTTTTGGTACTCCTTGTTTTACATCATGTAAAAGTAAACTGAAAGACCACCTAATCGTGACCTGGTTTGAGCAGCAATCACACCAGGATTTTCAACAGAAAGCAACTTTGGAGTTTTATAATAGAGAGAAATAAAAACTACATTATAACTTTTAAGATGGGGGAAAATGTGCCCATTAGGCAGATTTATTCTCTAGATATTGAAAAATGAATACTTGAATACTTGCTACAATTAATGCTGTTGTAATAACGTGATTGGATCACACATGGGAAAAAAGGAAGTCTATATTCAGTTACAACCAAGGGAAGTATGTGCACAAAGTTCACGCAGTGTAGTGCATACTCTGAAAGATACAAAAAGATGTCATTCATTATGAAACAACTACAGGGAGAAAAGGGCAAAGCAAAGCAAAGCAACTGATTAATATGTAGAGTTGTATCTTCTGTAAGGGAGAGAAGATGTAAGTGCCTAAAGCTTCTTGAGTTACCTGCACAGTGATGTTTTCAAGGACAAAAGATAGAGCCTCTCTAGTCAAGGTCAGACATGCAGTACAGCCTAGGAAAAACATGGCTTAGGGAAAGGAAAGAGAGAAAGGGGGAAAATGAGAAGGGGCAAGATGAGAATAGGTTGGCTAGCATCTAAAAATAAGAGTCCTGAATTTGAAAAGATGCAGGTACAGTTACCATCCACTGCACTTTGTCATCCTGATTCTTCACTAGTGAAACTGAGAGGTCTGGAAAAATCAATGTCATCTGATTTTCTGTCTGCATTAATGTAATGACGTGATACACCTGAGCTGGGGGGCAGTGAGGAGGTTGCTGTTATTTCGTAAGAGGCTTCAGTTGTACAAGGTTGTTTTTCCCAATGCACTGAAGAGTGAGTGTTATTTCCTTTCTGTGGATTCTGGATGATCCCTCAGAGCCAGTGAGACTGATGTGCTCTTGCCAGCACCTTCTGTGGTCATTCACACCACCCAAGGGGAGAATGAGCAATCAATGCGTACAGGGATGAGCTACAGACAATAAAGCTCATCGTATTGCTGGAATGTTCTAATTCAGAGTAATTTCCTCTGCAGGTGTGGGTTATTGACTATGACAGGCTTGATCTAAAACAGAGTAGCCCTGTGATTCATTTGATCAAGTGCAGGCAACTATGGCATGGAGATCTTCATTTAAACTGTTTTATCTAGGGTGCTATATTCTCTCATAGTTTATATGGCACTATTTCTATAGGCACTGCATTATATGTAATACAGTGTTTGTAATATCTAGTGGTAAAATATGCCTTGTGATATAGTAGGAGGAAAAGACCACCTGTGGCTGTTTGTTGGGCTGTGATTTGTCCTGCGAGCCCAACTTCCTATGCTATTGTAAGTTGAAGAGATTTCATAGTTGTCTTGTACTTTTCAATCCCCCCATTCATTTTTGTTCCTTTTCTTTAAGGTTTGGGGAGAGTGGCAGTGATGTTGGGAGGATGGTTTGGTGGGGTTTGGGTTTAGTGTTGTGCTTGGACTTCTTCTTCTGCCTCGGTATATATGCAGGGATACTATCCTATAGGGCTGTAACATGTTTGCAATTTAGGTCAGGGAGAGGCTATACATATCCAGGGATTATTAGTGCCAGGGTGAGCCTTTAAGCTATCTGCTTTACTACCTTATCTCCTGTTCAGCAACAGCTAATAGACATTCACTGCATTTTTCTGTAATTGGAATTGAAAAACAAAGCTCTGAAAAACAATGAATGCTTCAATTTTATTTTGGTGTGTATATATATATATATGTATACAACTATATATATATATATACACACACAAAGCCATTAAAAGTACATTATACTACTTCTTTAATGTGCTGTGTAATGGTATTTGTTTTCCAAGTATCTGGTTTTGCATGGTTTTTTACATCTGTTTACAGGAGAGCTCTTCACACTGACATTTTAGCATGAACTGCTAGAAATTTTTAACTATAAGTCAAGACTCCATGCTATTTTTCTATGATATATGTGATATACCAGAAGAAATCATAGTTTATAAGGGAGCTGACACTCATTATTACCAGCCTTTACCTCTTAGTGATTCAACAGAGCTTTAACAGTATCTATCATTAGATTTCAGTGCTGCAGCTAATGTATGCCTTCTTAATGGTTAAATTGTGAAGTCAGGCTTTAAGAGAAAGTTTTGGAGGGTAGCACTGCGTGTATAGGAGGGTTACCAAAGGAGGCACCATAAAGAAATGAGGATGGCCGTGTGCTCCTCCACTAATCTGTGCAAGCACCAAATCTCGTGAACTGGTGAGCCAATGAACTCAATGGGGATTAACGAAACCTAAATGCTCAGTACCCCAAAGTGCTAAAATACCATTTCAGCCCTTTCTACATCTGAAAAAAAAAAAGTTTTATTGTTTTGTCAGTATGTACTTATCGTCTGATTACAGTTCTCAGCTATGGGGCTGAATAGCCAGTTGCGTAGTAACCAAATATAATGCTACAAAGGTGATGTGATATTGTATCATATTGAAGTTGGGAACAGTAGGATTTTGGCAATAAGGGGCTGCAAATCACTTCAATATTGGTTCAACAGTCACCAAATAGTTGTTATTATATAATATTAAAGAATTAATATTGCAGGCCAAATTTCTGTTGGCTCCACATCCACCAAAAATGATTTATCCAAGCTATGTCTAAGGTGAGAATGGGCCACAGTTATTATGCTGGCAGGGCCTCCAAAGTGAGGGGACATAGCTACCAGTCCTGCACCAGTGTGTCAGGCATCCTGTGGTATTATCTGTGTACTATGATTACGCATGTGAATTGCTCTTTGGTCATCAGATTTACTATTTTATACTAGAACTAGCAAAATTAGATTTGCGCTGGATATTTCTTCATTTAGATGTATAGATTTAGATTGGAACAGCTACATATGCTGGGATTTTGACCAAAAGAACTTTTGTTTACCTCATTGTCCTTCCTGATGTCTGGATAAGCAAATTAATTTCAGCTTCCCATAAGGGGTAGCAGCCAGCTGAGCAGCCTGTGTATGATTCCCTCCCCATGGAAGCACTCACATTAGTTAAAGGGAAAAACAAAAAGCATGAAACCAATGTGCATAAGTTAGAGTGTATTAAATTCCTAACCAGATGCTCAAATCCAGTAGCAAGGAGATTTTAATCTGTTTTAGCACTGATTTTGCATCTCCAGTTCTTTCTACTTTCTCTTTGAGGAGGCTGCACACAGAAAAGCTTTTACATTACAAGCCCCATACAGCAGCATTAATGTCAAGCTTCTGTATTTCCTATGACATGTTTATCTGCTTGACTTGGGTATGTGAGTCCAGAACTAATTTAGTCTGCAATTTCACACAGATTGCCCTAGAATGGCACAATTTTTACTACTTCCCAACTGTGGCAAACATGGATTTGGTCCTAAAACACTCAAATACTATACTAATGTTTCTGTTGTCTTTGAGATGTGCAGACACAAAACTGTTCATGGACATGGACATCATTCTAAGAAATCCCTTTTCAGGTAGTTTAAGTAATTCTGACTACAAAATTTTATGCACCTCTGACAGCTGTTATTATCAGCTGAAGGTGTATGATGGTACCAACCTGATATGTGTGATATCAAATAGACAACATTCTCCCCACAAATACATGTAACCACACTCTCCTTTCAAAGCACAATGCAGGGGAAAGTAAAACAAGTTTCACAAGTATTTAAGGACAAGGAACAAGAGGTTTTTCCCAGCACAGAAGTCCCTGTGGGCAAAAAGCCAACTTAAATTTGTCATTCTGCTCAGCTTGGCAGAAAGGCGTGTTTATCCACTCGAGTGAGTTTTATTGACAACACCAGGCTGGGTGGTGCAGTCAGCAGGCTGGAGGGAAGGGATGCCATGCACAGGGACCTTGACACTCTTGTAAGGTGGGCTTGAGTGAACCTCACGAAGTTCAATAAGGCCAAGTGCAAGGTTCTGCACCTGAGTCAGGGCAATCCCATGCACAAATGCAGGCTGAGCAGAAACTGGATTGAAGGCAGCCCTGAAGAGAAGGACTTAAGGGTGTTCGTCAATGAGAAACAAAACATAACCCAGCAGTGTGTGCTCAAGGAAAGACAACGAGAAGCTGGGCTTCACCCAAAGGAGCCTGACCAGCAGGTCTACGGAGGTGATTCTCCCCTTCTTCTCTGCTCTCATGAGACTCTACCTGCAGTCCTGCATCCAGCTCTGTGGTCCCCAACATAAGAAGGATGTGTACCTGTGGGTGAGAGTCCAGAGGAGGCCATGAAGATGCTCCAACAGCTGGAGCAGCTCTGATCTGGAGCCAGGCTGAGAGAGCTGGGCTGGGGCAGCCTGGACAAGAGAAGGGAGACCTGAGAGCAGCTCCAGTGCCTAAAGGGGCTGCAGGAAAGCTGGAGAGGGGCTTGGGACAAGGGATGTA
>JBCJKH010044568.1:3145-25253 GCA_039877255.1 Loriculus beryllinus
CTGGTGAAAGCAAAACACGTTTATTTTGCAAGTGTCACAAAACCATGGCTTGCGTGGGTTTTTTTGTTCCCATGCACCATAAGTTTCACTTGAGGATTTTGGTGTGACTGATGCTAAAATGCAAAGCAAAACCCATCTGAAATTGCTGAGTATCGTCTTCTGTTCCTTGAACTATCTGGGAAGGGGTGAAAGAAACACCTACCCTTCTGTCATGCTTTGTCAATTGTTTGGTTAAGTTTGTCTGGCATGATACATGCCTGCAGAACCCACCACTGCAATTCTGCAGGATGCCGGAGTGCCCACAGTAATACGTAGGTACATTAAGTAGAAGTCCAGATTTGGGAGGATTGCTGTTGTTTTTCATCCTTCTCCACGAGTGACCCCTGCAGATCTGGGCCTCAGAGAGGTATTTCATGAAGCTCAAAAATGGTGTAAGATGTGTATTGTGGAAAGGTTGGCATCATATTTCTTGCGTGTGAAAAGGACAGCAAAAATCACCAAAATGGACTATAATAACTGATTCCATCGAGCTTAAAACTCCCTCAAGGCTGAAACATCTTGGGCCTTTCTGAAAAGAGGCATATATTTTGAAGAGGAGGGGGGAGGAAATGAAAGTAAAAAAAGCCTAATCTTCTGCTGATGTGGCCTTGGCAGTCGACTGAGCTGACAAGGCTGTGTATTTGTAAAACAAGCTGTGCTAAGTATTTTTTCGGCCTCGTGTTTAGAAACACACAGAGGGGGGAAGAGGGAAAAAAGAAGAATAAATATGGAAATCAAATGTAAAAACTTCTTGCACTCACAACCGGCTTCCCGGAGGGAATTCCTGCCTCTGTTCTCTGCTCTTCCTCCACTCAGCAAAACAACTGCCAGTCATTAAGCGGAGCTGTACAGCGCTCGCTGTACAGTAATTGAACACCAATGGGCCCACCCTCATTTGCATCCCTCATCTCTTGATTGGCAGCTGTACATGAAATGCCATATCAGTTGAAAGTATGTTGTGAGCTGGCACTAATGATCCAGTGGCTCCGGGGAAACCTGCCATATTGTAATTCGGCTATCAGGCATGAAAGAAATAATTCTAAGTGCCAGCAATGTGAAGCCGAATAAATGTTTCAGTGCTGCAGGTTGCCAAGGGTGACACTTCTGATTTAGTATAAATGAATGCCCCGTTGCCTTTGGGGTTGGGGGAGTTCGCATTGTATCTGAGATGTGTGTATAAAACATTAGTATTAGAAAATGGCTTCGGCACGGGATGGGAAACAGAGGCCTGGTCCCAGGCGGTGCGGGAATGTTTACAACTAATGACTGGATGAAAGGATTTTTCTACCTACTGTAATGACAGGCAAAATAGGATTTGCTTTCCCTGAGATGGAGAATAATGGCTATGTTAACTCTGCCTTTCCTTTTTCTTTCTCTCCCTAAATGAAATGCTCTTTTGTAAAGAAAATCACATCTATTTCCTTCAGTGTAATGGAGGGAGGTAGCGGATTTAACTCCTTGGGAGCACTGGAGTTTTGGATGGAGGGAGGCAGTGAGGGGATTAATGGGTGGCCTCTCTGGCCACCCCCTCATCACCTATCATAGGCTTTGTGCAAGGAAAAGATTTTTTAGTAGCCCTCATACTCTTGTTTAAATATCTGGTGATAGATGAAAGAGAAGACTCCTGATGCCTTAAAAATGTAATGCAGACAGTTTTTACTTTAATATTTCAGCTCCTGCACATTAGTATGTCGCAAAAGGTGAGAGTGGAGGGACGGGTGTCTGCAGACACTTAAAAATGGGAAGATAACAGACATGAAGAAGCTGGTGCTCTCCTATTGTGGCTGTATACACACAGCTGTGCTAATTGTAAATGTAGCCAATTAATTGCATCGCACTTGGGATGATGATGGCTCTGCAGTAACTGCAGATGCAGGTACAAGAACCTGCTGGCAATTTTTTATCTTTTTAGGAGCAAAATCCTCTGATGTTTTGAAGAGGGTGCAGGGGTGTGCGGACAGCTTGAACCTCTCTTCTTCACATGACAGTTCGCAGATAAGATAGGTTCTTAATTTTGTTATCCACACCCAATCTGCCTTGTGAAATGGCAGCATCGTCAAATTTGGATCACTTTTATTAACCCTGTCTTTGACTTCAGCAGGGTTATCTGAAAACCTGGCTGGCAGAGGGGGAACAAAGCACAATAATGCAGAAAATGAATCCATCTCTTACAGTTGGAGCTAAGTAGAAAGTGGAAAAGTCTGAAAATGGCTAGTTCAGCTTGGTAGTGGTTAAGCTGCTGCTTTTGCTGAGACCTCAACCTTTTCTGCTGTGGGTGTTATTTCATTGTGTTCATGTATTCTATTGTGTTCCTTTGTTGTCCCTTTTGATACTTTTATAGTAAGTTGTTTTGGAACTGACACCATCTCTCTGCTTTGCACAGCACCTAGCACGGTGGTGTCTTCCTCATTGCCAGGTGTTTCGAGGTATTAGAGTAACATTGAATAGCAGGACACACATGTATTGATCCTCATGGTTAAAACAGACTGGACCCGTTGCAGGGATCCCCTGGGATCATGTGAGGTGCTGCCTGTGAGATGTTGGGTCCTCTCTACTCCCATATGCATCAGAGAAAATTGGAGGCATTCAGTATCACTCAGGATCAGATCATGACTATTTTGTTGAGGCTTTTATTCTTGTTATGGTCCCCCATGATGAGATACCATCTGTAATTTGTGGTCACTGGAGATGCAGGAAGAAAAATGACAAATTAGAAGCACAAAATGCTTTAAGATGAATGAACTACCTGAGAAAGAATGTGTGCCAGCCTGCAATTTATGAGGATAAAACATCAGAGCTGACAATCTATTATCAGAGATCAGATGAAGCCTAAAATTTTGGATATAGATTTGAATAGCCCCAAACAGAGGCAGCAGATGGATTGGTAGGCTGATATTCAGGGATTTCATTTGGCCCCTCTTGAAAAAAAGAAGGATTTCTTTCAAACCATGGCTCTTGATTTAGTTTCAGATGTCAATCACTTGGCATCTTCAAAACTGTTTGGAAAAAGTGTTTTGGTTCAGCTGCATCTCAGCATAATAAGCCTTTCAGAAGTGTCTGTTCAGACACTGAATATTATTCCCGTTATTTCTGTGCTGTCCTGCATCATCTGTATCCACACAGATGGGACAGAAGAGCTGTATGTACATCTGAACTTCATGCAAGCTCAGCACTTTGATACCCAGTGCAGGTTGTGTCCAGCACTTATTGAGACAACCTATGGCTGGATGTTCAAGGCCAGACCACAAGCACATCTAGCCTGGCACCCTATCTCTGTCAGACCACTGATGGACTCCTCAGCCTCTCACCCAGCCTGTGGTGCATGAACTGCCTGTGCCACGGCTTACATCTGTGTTTCACGGCCCCCCATGTCCATAGCCTTCCACAACCACATCTCAGCACTTCTTGGGCACATTTGTGCTTTTGGCACCCATGGTGGCACTGAGTGCCGTAGGTTCATCTGCTGCCATGTGAAAAGTGTTTCCTTCTGCCTGATTCAGGAAGCAGCACAGTGGGATTTCCTGCTGAAGTTCCCATCGTGTTTCACCATGGCTGCCAAGCCAGAAGAGTTTGCTGGAAAGGACTGTCAGATACACTTCCTCCTTCCAATCATGGCCTCACTGTGTGCTGTCACTCAGGTGCAATTAGATGGTGAATTCACTTTTATTTTGTGGAGGAAGGTGTGTTCTCTGGGAAGCTGAAGGAAATATTGCTATTGTCTCTTATACGTACTCCTTCAGCTAAAAGCCCCACCTCTTCACTTCTCACTAAGAAAGGCTGGTTCTAGGCAGCTTTGATTTATGCTATCTATATTCTAACTCTGCATCCCCTGAGCACTCATCCATGACTCAGATTTGCAAAATAACCAATACGTAAAAGGTGAATTATTGTTTTCTCTTTTAAATATAATGAATGATCTATTTGTCTTTGTAACACACCAGCAATGTTCCTGATTTTTGTAACAAGTCTCTTTCCTAATATAAATATCCCTGAAGCGAGTGAGATGATTTCAGTAATTTGAGAACGGAATGCATTCCATGAAAGCTAATAATATGGTGCATCCCAGAAGTAAGACAAATATAAAGACATACAAACCAGATGATATCATTTTTATTTTTATAGATGAAAATCCTAAGAAAAAGCATCTTTAAATTACCTAAGTGTAAAAACAAATCCTTTGTAATAGAGACAATAATTTATGCCGTAATGAAATTTGTTGTATAGTTTATAGAGTTATTTAAAAGGATTCATTTTGTAGATGCAGCCTGATAGATCCAGGGTTCCTTTCTGCAGAAACTGCATGAGTTTTTTCCAGAAGTGGACCAAAACCACAGTGGAAGTGTGAGCAAAGAGCCAGCCCTCTCTCCAGCTGTCTACTTGTGTTCAGCTAGCCATGTTTGCAGTTGCAATCACACACAAGTCATGCAAAGCAGGTGGTCAAATGCTTGCAAAATTCTGCTTGGCCGGTATCAGAAGTAATAAATGTGGTAAGGCAGAATAAATATGCAAAATATAGTACTTTAACCTAATAACATGACCACTTGCAAGCTTTAGCATAACACTGAAAATCACTAATGGAGCACTGTGCAGATTTTCATGATACAAGCAGTCAAGAATCATGCATAATGGAACAGTGCAACAGCTAACAGCAGATTCACACAAGATAATTTAAACTTGTTTGTATGGAAATGAAGAACTGATCTTTGAAGTGGTCCTTAATGAGATTCTGCTTGATCCTCTCTGTATCCGGAGAAAGTCTTCCGTTTTCCTTTTGCATCCGGCTCATGTTGCTGGGGTGCAGAAAAAGGACTTGTTTAAATTATGAATGCCAATTTGCATCTACATGGTGTTAGGTGAGAACTATGTGCTATCAGTGACTTCATGTGTGCTTGCAGATTTGTCATTAAAAGTTGTCTATGTTTGTAGTCCACTCCTACAGTAGATGTTACTCAGCTTAGCATTCACTTAGTGTGGAAGTGTTGGCCATAACCACAGCTTAATGCAAATGAATCCAAACAGATTGCAAGACAATTTTAATATGGATTAAAAAATACAGGAAAGGTATTACCATCTCATATGTATGTTCTATAACAAGTACTAGGAATTTTGGTTTTCCCTTTTTTTTATGGACTTTTTCATTCCCACTCATACGCTTCAGCACTGAAACGTGCTGACAATAACTCTGCAGTTTATCGTCAAAGCTATAAAACTCCCCTCTAAAAGGGCTGGAAGGCAGACGCCGTGCGAGTGCATCCTGGAATATCTTAAACCGCCAGGAAGCTTCTGAGCAAACTCCCCCATACACCGTCAGAAAATCTTGCTGAGTGATCAGCCTTTTCTAAACCTTAGCTCTGTCTCTGAAAGCGTCCATCTGGCAAATGAGGCTTTGTTTGTGCTTTTGAAAGGCAGAGGGAAAACATTCCGTTGGTTTTTTCTGTTTGTTTGTTTGCACAGCTCAGGAGATTAAGGATGTATTTAAAGTTAATGATTGTGTTCCCATGAGAGGAAAACACCTTTCTGTGAGCTGCAGGTTCCCTCAGCTATTTTTGTCTTCTGATGGGACATTTCTGCCTTCAGAGAAAGCAACCACAGTAAATACCTTCAGATGACATCAGGCTCCTAACCCGCTTGCATGCTTATTTTATAGACTTCAATTTTAGAAGGGCAGATAGTTCTGTGTAATGAAATAGGGAGGAGAAACAGTTTGTTGTGGTTCGTTTGTTGGGGTTCACATAAGCCACAGCAAACTAATACACCTGGGTTAATTGACTCTATAAAGAGCACCGTGGAAATCTTCCTGCTTTTAAGAACTGAATGAAGCAGGAGGTGGGACTTGCTCAGATGCACAGGAGTAGCTCATGTAAGTTTCCTTCTGGTGGTATACTCTTTAGTAAGGCACACCCTGAAAGGAACCCAACCTCTCCAAGTAACAGCCAAACATTTCTCAGCTCTCTCTTCTGAACGTGGTTAAGGACTGGTGTGGGATGAATATACCTGATATCAATCAGCTTAAAAGAGGTGTTTGATGGCTAAACATAGAACTCACTGAAAGAAACTACTAGAAAGAAGATTTACCCAGGCTTATCGTCACTGGTGCTTTCTCATCAGCAGGATGAGCTGCCATTGTAAAGCCTACTGAGGCTTTCTGAAAGTCTTTCATCCCTTGTACAGGCAATAGAAACCAGAGTTTGGTGTCACAGATTTGCTTCTCATGGCTGTGTAGTGGATCCTGTCACAGACACTTTGTCCCATTTTCCAAGGTCATGAAAGAAGTTTTTTCTAATTTAACTTTTTTTTTTCTTTAAATTTAAGAAATTTAGTGTTATTTTATTTTTGCAAGACCAAATTAAAACTGTTATGCAGAATCATTATTTTTCTTACTGTATACGCATTAGAAATGTTTAATTATATTACCTTCACAAACTCAGCCAAAGCAGCAGAAATTGTTATATCTGTTTAGTTAAGTTCTGGTGGGTTTATCTTGTTCCTTCAGTCCAGCATTTTCTAACATCAATGACACTTTTGAAGGTTAAGCTTTTGATCAGCTATTTTTTTGACGGTTCTCTTTGGACCTGCCACCTTTGCACCCAGCAGATGTACAGTAGGAAGATCTTTCTGTGTGTACCAGCCATGCTCAGCTAACACCAAGCGATAGGAGCTGAGTACCCATGGTTGGTAGAAACACCCAGCACCTTCTTGAGCAGTTTAATGAGCTTCCACCTCATACAGAGCAGGGCAGAAATGATGAGACTGAGATGAAACTTCAGTTTATTTGTGCACACAGTTTTTGTTATAAATGTCATGTCTCTTTTCTTTGCTTTTACTGGACCCCATTTGGATCTATTCTGCTTTGCTATGTACATAATTTACACACACAGCCATTATTGTTGCCTAAGGGAATCCTTATAAGTTTTATAGCAGCCATATAGATTTGACAACCTGCTGCATCTGATTAGTTATTATGTTTACTCAATGCCCTGAGCACTGTATGGATACCCGGGGCGGGCCCAGGCCTTAGAGAGATTCAGTAGCAGATTTGGCTTTTGGCTTCTGTCCTGAGCTAAATCACTTCATAGCCACTACATTCCCCAGTGGCTTGTGGTAAGAAATGATGGCTTCACAGCCCAGCCTCTCCTGTGCTTCTTCACCAGCAATGCCCCCAGCCCTGTTTTCAAAAGAAATCCAAGTTAAAAAACTTTCCCTTTGTCATATACCTGCAGGTAAATTAATGGTGTGTTCAGTAGAAATAATTATCTGTTGATTTTTCTTCTGGATCACTATCTAAGCAGGAGGACTAAAGAGATTTCTGCTCTCCTGTTTTCTCATGTAGAAGACTTTCATGGTCTGTCTTATTAAGGCCAGTAGGTGTTAAAAGTAAGTGTTAATATGTAAATCCAGTCCTAGAAAGGAAGAGGAGTATGTATTTCAACATGTTGGCCATGTAATTACAGACTGATTACATGCTCATATGTGTACCATTTCTAGTGGGACAAATGAGAGATGAGGAGACTGCTAAGGTCACACCTCTACTCCAGAGGTGTCAAAGCCCATTTTGTGGAAAGGGCCAAATTACAGGTTTAATTATAATACAGGGACTTGCGTTACAGCATTGGGGTCGTGCACTACCCTTGATCCACAGCAGTCTCCTGCCGAGGGCCCTGGGAGCTTGCATAAAGATCAAGGCTAGAATGAGACTCTTAAGAAATAAAGGAGTTCCCCATTAATACAATACTCCCAGTGCATTTGACATCTCTCAGTGGGGAAAAAAAGACATTATATATGGCATGCTTTAGACTACACCAAGCCTGGCCCTGTTTGCATATGTTGTGGCAGCAATTGGACACACGCAAAGAGAGCAACTGCAAGCACAAGGTTTCCTGGAAAGTCTTCAGAGCTCCTTGTGTTGGCCTTGTTATATGTAAATCCCTGTGGTTGGTGCTTTTGCCATTGTGGTTACTATTTTCTTTATTTTCTTTGTGGGAGTAACCTGATTTTTGGACGGTGCTGTTTGTCCCTCTTCCAAAGCCACTTCCAAGCTCCTTAAGCTTTCTTCCCTCTACTGAAGCACCCAAAATAACTTTCCGTACCTGAAAGCGTAGGACTAGTGTATTCAGTGATTTTTCAAGTAGGTTTGAAATAACCTTTGGAATAAAACATGCCCAGAAAAATCTTATAAAATTAAGTCAGAAAAAAAAATATTTGGGGTCCTCCCTGCATTGTAACCACAAAATAATGCCCCATGGAGAGAGATGTAGCAAAATCTGTCAGACCAAAACAGGCACCGATTGGAGCTTATGTCTGTGTTAACTGAGGAGCCGGATTGCTCTTGACAAGAAGCAAGTGGAAAGCTGATGTTGCATGAACTTTTTGTTTTGTTTCCAACAGAGAGCACAGCTCTGCGTGCCCCAGCGTGTGTGCGTGCATGTGTGCATGCATGTGTGCATGCGTGTGCCCATATGTGTGTTGCAGAGATGGCCACTAGCTCACTCCTACCAAATTAGCCTGCGAAACAGTTGGGGTAATTTAGGACTTGCACTGCCTGATCATTGGTACAGTTACAACAAATAAAACATTTTAATATGAGCAGTCACTGAATGTTTACTGTATCATATTGCTGGGAGCTGAGTATGTGCCAAATGCTATAACAGAAGGGAGCATATGAACTCCAGAATGATGACACTAATAAGGAAATTACAAAAGGCCCAACAAATGGCATTTGTGTTAAATCAATAATGCTCTGTTTGTTATTTTTTATTCTAATCTTTCTTCTAAAAAAAAAAAATTATCTTTCCAAACAGTTGGCAATTCCCATTCTTGTTCTTCTTCCTGAACATAATTAAAAACATGTTGTGGCGTCTACTTAAGACATCAACTTTCCCAAGCCTGTCTTGTCCACTGCGTTTTAAACAAAGACACTTGTTTTGGCATTGTGCCCTTAATTAATCATTTGAGGGTTTATTGCTGTACAAAAAATGTCTTTGTTTTATGATTCATCACAAGCCTGATTTCTGCAGAACTTAATCAACTACAGAACTAACTTTCTAATCAGCTTAAAGTAAAAGAAAAAAGCAAACCAGATTGCTTTTGGTTTGTTGTTTTGATAAAGAAACATTTGTGAAAGTCGCACTAGTATTCTGGGCTATTTATGATTTCAAACTACAGAGATCAAATTGATCAGTTAACTTGGGATTTTAGGAGAAGGAAACCTGTTACTGATTGGAAAGCATAATCCTTGAAGTTCGCACCAGTATCACTGGCTGCCACTTCCTGTGCAGTCCAGTGGAATGGCACCAGGCAGGCTTCATGTGAAAAGAGACTCCAGACTTTGAAGGTAAATTTGAAATGTAGAGTTCAGTATGATAGGAAAGCAATTATGAACATGGCTGGGTTTGCAAAGTGCAGAGATTATTTTACACTCTGTTTCCATAGAATAATAGAACAGTTTGGGTTGGAAGGGACCTTAAAACTCAGCCAGTTCCAGCCCTTTGCCATGGGCAGGGACACCTTCCACTAGGCCAGGTTGCTCATACAACCACTTTTTTAATGAGGTTTTTAATGCTCTTTTATAATGTAATATTTTCCCATTTTGATTTCACTTTAAATCTCCTATGGGTACCAGTGGTAAATTTTTACAGTAAATGAGTTTCCCAGAGGACAACATAGGAGAGTCTTTGTTCTTCTGTTTGATTTGGAATGCGAAGTTCAAGAATAAGGAGTTCAAGTCCCTAAATGACACAAAGAACAGTTGTGATTTAGTGACCACAGGCAAGACTGAGCCCTTGCAGCACTAGAAACTATGCAAACACATTGCAGGATACACTTCCTGCTCTGATAGAGATTACACAGATAAAACACACACAGATTGCGAGATGATGGTCTTTGGCTCATTGTGTATTTCATCACATACAGCTGAGGTGCAAGTTAAATGACTGACATCTGACAGATACTGATATGATAGCTCAATTATTCCAGACACGGGAGCAAAAGCTCATCTGAATTTTACTTGAAGTTGTCAGAATTGCAGCAAAGTACCCCAAGACCATCTCTTTTTCTTCTTCCAAATTAAGTTTTTCAGTGTATTTGTAGAAATATAAAAATCCCCAATTCTCTAAGCAACCATAAACAGCTTGCACTGTGTCAAAACATGCCTACATTGAGTAAATATATTATTATGCTATGTTAATATGTGTTATGTAACGGTCATCTGTATTAATGTATTCTTCATGTCAGATAATAGTATTCATTTATTTGAGGTTACATGTTATGCTTCTGTCTACATTTGGATTTTCACTGCAGTATTTCCTTTATCAGGTCAGATAAGATAGTATTTGATTTAACACATGATGCCACACTACCTTCATTGCAATGAGTTGTGCCAGTCCTTTTTGGTTTTTCATTTGGGCTGAAAATGCCAAGGGAGGTTTTCTGTGCTCCAGAAGGTGTTAACCTTGTAAAACAAGCTCTGCAGGGTCCCTGGCACAGACAGCCAAACCAAGACAGCAAAGCAGCACCACCCTTTGCTTTGTGGTCATCATTTTGAGTCTAAAAGACCCAAGCCCCAGCAGTTCACCCGTGCCACCCATGGGAGCACTGCTCGCACCAAGAGGAGACCTGAACCTTTCTCGCATTAATATCGCCTATTACAAGAGATCATTTCAAAGCTAAATGCTGTTTGTTTGCATTCGTTGATTTTGATGATGATATAAAGTGACATAGGGCAGGCATGAGCGGTGCTCAGGGTTACTGGCTTAGCTTCACAGCCACAGGAGTTTGCAGAGTGAACCCTATCAGGGCTCATCTTTGACACAGCAGCACGGGCTCCGAGCCTTGCCAAAAACAATCTCTTGCCATCCTTACTGTGCCAAAGCCTCTTTCACCTTTGCAACATTTTCTTAGGTTTTAGGCTAAGCACAATGAACAGCCAAATCTTTACTAACACCCACCCTGTACTGAACCCTCACAGCGCTGGTGCCAGCCAGCAGCATCTCCATGTGATGGCAGCTTGCAACGGGGTGGCAATTGCCCATTGTCTCTGCTCCCAGGAAGCCTACTTAAAAGCATAGGACATATCCTGTGGCCTGATTACCAGGGTTATTTTTCTTTGCTACTTGTTAGCTACAAAAACAAAACCCAGCTGTAAAAAATAAGGCTCTTCTCTATTTGGCAAGGCTCTTTGGAGTTGGAGTGTGTGTGTGTGTGTGTGTGTATGTGTGCGCTTGTGTGTCTGGGCAGGACAAATGCAGACTTGATTAACAGTTTAGCCGGAACATGTGTTTGCCACCAGTTATATTCTTATATCTTCACAAGTGCTGAATGCCTGCTTAAAGTTAAGGTATAATGTGTGTGTGTGTGTGTCTGTGGTTGCGATTTAATAGACTGCTGAAAATCAGCCTGTCACTCTCCAACCCCAAAGTAAGGCACACTAGCATAGTACTGCTAGTACATAGGGGTTTCAGCTAAGCCCCTTTGGGGGTGCAGGAGCAGAGCTCAGGAGCTGCTGGTTGCTAATGGTGTGCTCTGGTCCTTTGGCAATGTCCAGCTTTCCATAATGCATCTAAAACATTTCTCCATGCAAAAGTCACTTTTGTAATTGCAAGAAGAGGAACTCAGCCACAAAGTGATGGATTCTGATTTTTTCTTCCCATTAAGATGATTTAGAATTTTACAATAAGCATCGCTGCATGGCTGCTAGATAATGCATGTTATTAATTTGGCATATACTAATGCTCTATTTATGTAATATTTCATACACTTTGCAGAGCTTTATATTCAGAGAACAACCATAGAAATAATAGACATTCAGATCTGCTCCTGCCATTTCATTTTTTGACTGACCAAAAGAGAACTAGCTCAAGGAATTTCTGAGTCACACAGAATGGAGTTCCTCAGGTTGTCTCCACAATTAGCCAGTCAGCTGGCCCCTCATAGTATAGGAATAGCTAAAAAATGAAATCCCAATTCTTTGAAGCTAAACAAATGAAGATAAGTGATACAATTAGAGGGGTGCCTGACTTAGCATCTTCCTTAGAACTTGCACAGTTGCCAGTAATGAGCCAGAAGGAGCTAAAGTATTAACTTCTGCAAAAAGCATTAGGGGTTGAGTGCTTGTAAGTTTGGATCTTAGTATGGAAATCCAGCATATAATGAGAGAAAAGTGGGAATCCTATAGGGAAGAAGCTCAGAAATTGAAGCAGGGAAGAAAAATACTGGCATTCACTTGAGAGTAAAACTACAGCCGGAAGAGTGGCCACTTATGTGGAGTTCATTTGGGAAACAAATAGCTGAACTTTGATTTCCATCTCTAGGAGTGTTTGTATGATTTACTCTGCATTGGTACCCGGAAGATCAGTGGTGGCTAGATCCGATAGTTTATTCAGGAGAAGCCATAGCCCAAGGATAGCAAAGTAAAGGTGTCTCAAATGATAAATGAAAGCTCTCTGTGATTAGCTGGTATTTGAGCTCCTTCTTGCCCTTCTACATTTGCTGCTTACCCCAGATTTCAGTACATGTGCTTTGTGCAGTCTCTCTACTACGCCCGTGTTGATGTGAAGTAGAAAAGGTTGTTGCTAAGTGACATGACAACTGCAAAGTGCTTTTCAATTTCTTTTTGTGTTTTCTACTCCCACATTTCACATACATCCTGTACGGAGAGTTTGCTGCTGGGAACATCCCTGTCTAGCAGTGAACGCTGTGTGACAGTGCTCCAGGTCACATTTCTCATAGAAGTGGCACAGAAGCTACTATTGCTGCTCTGGTGCTTCTTTCAGTTGGAAACTTGGGATGGACCAAAGATCATTCCCATTTCTCCTTTGCTCATATAAATCTGGATGATTCACTCTCCATTCTGAAATGGGTTTGGTGGTATCTTCTCCAGCCATGTATAATATTTCCTGTGCTCTTTGTACACAGCAAAGCAAAGCTATCAGCCCAAATGGGGCACAGCTCAGCCAGCTGCTGATCTCTGTAACTCAGCCCTGCAAATGAGACCTGGGACAAAGTTTTGACATAGCTGCTCTTACTGCTTTATCTGTGCTGTGGCTAGCTCTCATGGGCTGTAAAGCACCAGGTTCTGTTGTAGTGGAAGATTTCTATTTACAGTACCCTGCTGGTAGTCTACATCTCTCTTGGTGAAGCACTCCTCGAGTTATTTCACCTATTGGCTCCATGTAAGAAAGTAGTTTAAGGGAAAAAAAGAAAAGGCAAAACTTCAAACAACTGGTTTCTTTGAACTTTACCTCTTGCAGCAATCTTTATACAACTTGCATCTCCCTGCACTGAATCTCATTGGCCAAACCATATCCTTTTGTTTTCTGCCAATACAGTGACTCTAATGCTTGATGGGCCCCATTAGGACCTACCACAGTGAACCACAGCTTACCACAGCAAACCACAATAAAATGATAACAGTAAACGGCATTACAAATCTTGTGCATCTGTTGGTCTCAGGTCTTCTCTATTCCGTACATAGGTTAAGGCATGACTTCTTGCCATGTGGAATTTGTGAGTGAAAGACTGGCATTGCGCCTGCGCTGTCTGTTCTTTACCACATTAAAAAGGTCATAAAAGGATAGTCAGTTAAAGAATCCTGGTGCTGAAGAGAGCCTTTGCGCTCAAATAAATTCCAAGCAAGACTTTTCTTTCAGTCTGGGAGGAGGGGAGCTGCTTGAAAAAAAATGTGAGCTCAACTATTAGCTTTCCACTTGTAAAACTTCATATATCACTAAATATATTGCCCGTAGAGGACAGAAGCTGTTAAGACGGAAAAGAATTTTGAAGATGGATGAATGACAAAGACAAATGAAGATTTTTATTTTAGCAGAAGTTTCCAAGTGCTGTCTCTGGGTTGGGAGGGTACTGTTAATAAAGTACACTTGACATATAACTGTTCAAGATCCTGAGAAACAGCTTTGCTTTAAAGTTCAGTAGAGGATCAAAAAGAGTGAATTCTCTGTTTTTCTCTATAAAAAAGAAAAAGAAAGCCCTGAAAAAGGATAGGTTTTTTTGGGAAATGGCATCTATGCCTTTTGTCTTTTCTTCTCTTTGTGGTCCAGAGACAGTGCGTTGACTGACTTCTTCAGAAAGGAGATCAGTGAAATTGTCAGTTGATTACTTCTCCTTGATTAGCATTTATAAGAGCCTGTGATACATTATTTGCATTCCTATTTAGCCGTGATTTTTGTGGGGCAGCAATGATTAAACTTGTCACAGGGCCTGATTGACAGGGTCAGATCTTCACTTTCTACTCTTTTGAAATTAAAAACAAATGTGTCAGCTCCCTTCATGGGCCGCAGCGCTGTGAAGCTTGCTTGCCTTGTCATCGCAGATAGGTCAGGAATGTTTTAATTTTAGGGATGGATTCTGCTTGTCAAGCAGAGTGTGATGGCGTGTAGTTCTGGAGATGAGATGTGAAGGGTGTAAAACAAAGAATGGAAAGAACAAAGACAAAGACACTCACATTATTAGACAGATTTAATTAGTCTGAATGGATATTATGCTAGATGAAGCAGTGAGCTGTGAAATTAACCCTTGATTACGGATTGGCGGATCATGCTCATAAAGAGAATCAAACCTTGGTGAATGGGAAAGAGGTGCCGTCCTACCCTCACAGCCTTCATCCCCACGACCCTTTCCCAAGTCCAAGAGGGGGTGAAAATCTTTGAAGGAAAAGCTGTTGTTGGCACTTGGGAAGTTGGGGCAGTCTCTCCCTTTTTCCGGATTGTTGCGCAGAGCCTGTCCAAAGAGCTGGAACCAGGCAAGTTACACAGAGGCAGGTTTTTGCATGAAGGATGGTAATGATACCACCCAGTGCAGCCCATGCCATGAAGGCAAAAGGGTGCAGAGGCAGCACAGAGCCAAGTCCCCTCTAAAGATATATTCCCACCTAATCCCTACCTCCCTTCCTACCGCTGCCAGACAGGTTTGATATTTCTGCTTGAAAACGTACTTTGTTCTAGTAAGCTGTGAGTTAATACAGTATTACCCCTAAGTGAGGGTATAGACTTCAGGAAGGCCAGTCTATGCAGACTGTAATACATGTCCCAAATACTGAGATAGTGTGGGAGATCAGGGTAATGACAATGGAGAGGCTGCCGTGTTTTGCTGCATCCATGCTGTACAGAAGAGGCACTTCAGCCTTTTTTGTGCTTCTCATCAGCATTCCCCAAAGCACAGTATCAAGAACTACTCCTAATTAGCACTGCAATGGAAGAAAACAAATAGAAAATACAGTGTTACTCTCTTGTTAGTTCCTTGTCATTTCTTCCAAGTTGTTCAACTAATGGAGTAATCAGTTAATTTGTGTTAAAAAAAGAGGGGCAAAAAGGCCAAAGGTTATTAGGTGCACTAATCAACCAATAGGTGTGAGGCCCCTGCTTCTCTCTGGCACATTTGAAATGCTTAGTTTTAGTGCAAATTTGTATGCTGGAGACTGTCAGATTGAAAAGGAGTGAGACATGAAAACAAGTTGGGTGAGAGACTGCCTAGAAATGGTGGCTGTTAGCTTACTGAACAGCACCAGTCTTACCTCTTTAGTCATGTTGACCCTGTATAGGTACCACGCTGCACAGTGCTACTCCTCATAACATTTTTTAAATGTGATATCAAGAATTCTCATTTTTACTTAGCATAGAGTAGCATTGAAGTGATCTCTGTATGTGGAGTGAAAAGAACCCTTCAATGAAAGGCCTACAGAAGATTAATGAAAGTCATTATCTTTGTATGATATCAGAGAGTTACTTTCCACAGAAAGAAAGGAATTTCTGCCTGCACATCTCTTCCCCCCTGGTTTCCCTATCCCTTTTTGTACCCTGAAAGAGAAGAGGCAGCATGGGAAGGTGATGAGGGAATAGGACATGACAGGAATCCCATTGCAAAGTCTACTACTGAATTTCTGTCGGTGTTAGAACAAGTCACTTTGCCATTCTCCAGATGAAAATTATTATTTAAGAACAAAAGACTAGTACTTATCATTAAACCTGAAGACAGAACTAGTTCTTAGGCAGAAAAGCCTTGTCATTGAACTGGTGTTTATGTGAGCAGTCACACACTTAGTGTTGCCACTTTCAGGGGCCTCTCATCAAAGTCTTTATTATTACAAACCTATTGAGCTGTATCCTCAGTTGTTGTGAATCAACATAACTCTCCTGAAACTAATGATGCTACACACTTTTATATCAGCTGAAAATTCAGCTCTTCCTTTCTAGCTGTTTATGTATTATTCAACTAAATTTTTCCAGTACAGACCATATGAAATAGTATGCTTTTTCCAAGAAGGATCTGCTTTCCAGACACAACATTGGCCCTTGATCTGAGTCTTCACAGTCCCCAGTCTGGAAGGCAAAATGGGTCATAGAATAATATAATCAAACAGTTTTAATTATTTGATTCAGGATTTTCTCTCAATCACTGCTGCCTTCAGCATGAGGCAGGGTTTTGGTTACCTGTTGCAGGCTTTGCTGGCAGATGAGCTGGTGCAGGCATGGGTGTTGGCCAGATTACTGCTGGTTTATTTTGTTAGAGGAGAACAAAGCACATAAAACCAGTGTAAAACACAATTACCAATAAAAGGGAAATCTGTTTCTTCTGTCTGTGTATTTATCAGAGATGTAGGTGATGTTTTTACTTTCTTTGCTTTGCCACTTGCCACAGTTCTCTCTCTGGGCATTAAGCTTTGTAGCTTGTAAGATCTTAACATGGCTGATTTTGTCATTGTGGTGCCCTGCTCAGTTTGCAGAGAGACTTCAGCTAGTGCGTTCAGCTTTGATACGAAACATCAGCAGACAAAAGGTATCCAAAGGAGAGGTTTGGACAGAATCATTCAATGCAGAAAATGTTGAGTAAATGCTCAAGACAGCCCTATAGCATTACACATGATCCTTCAGTGAGGAACAATAAGCACTTAGTACAGAATGCAATGCACACTTGCTTGAATGCTCAGTTTTATATTACTATCCTGCTGTTCATGAGCATAGCTGAAGAATTGGTGCGAGGAGCACTGGCCCCATTTGCAGGGGCATTTCTGTCTCACTGATATGCTTCTATAAAGAGAGTAACAACTCTATTTAAACCAGGGAATTAGCACTGGTGTAAACCAGGTGTGAGCAGGGCAGACTCCTGCTCTTTACCCAAAGTGGCAGCTCAGAATCATTGCTTTTCTGCCTCTCAGACACAGCATATATTTTCTAATTATATACACAAGATCCTTGCTCACCTGAGGTTCAAGTTTGCTGCACTGTTTCTCATCACTCACTTAATTCAAAGAGCAGGAGCAGCTACGTGCCCCCCACCCTTCCTTTATTTTTCAAACTGAATTGTTTCAGTGGTAGCTTGGTGTGTCAGCTTGTAAGTCTATAAAACAGTTTTCTACCAGCTGGAAATCCAACATGCTGCATGAATACATAACAGTGCCTAACCAAGAAGGTTTGTAATTCAGTAATTAGCTGTAATTAATGAACACAAAGTGAAGACTCATTTACAGTTTAAATTATCACATTAGCTCCTGTCACCCTCTATGTACACAAAACAGCAGGAATTCAATTATTTTTATTCTTCAAAGCTAATTTAAAATTTAAGGAATGCCATTACATGAAATAATAGGTAGGAAATGTAATAGAAATCGCTGAGAACAGTTGGCCATCCTTAGAACGGGAGGAAAAAAATGCTATCAGTGATGATTTGGAAATGTTGTTTCCTCTGTGAACAGATGAAGGATTGAAATCTACGCTCTTTTCAGTGTATTTAAAAAGAAAACGAGTTTGGTGGTTGCTAGGTCTTTGTGCAGGAAGAGCATAATTGTGCATTGTGCATAATTGTAAAAGCAGTTGATACTGATAATGCTGTTGATGGTTATACGATGACAGTGTAGAAATGCTCACACCATTATCTTTAATGGGGCTGAGTCTATGGCAACAGCATCGAGCCCCTGTAATATTCACCAATCTTAGTTGTGAAACTTCAGCCTAGCAGGCCTTAAGTAATTGTCACTTTGCAATCTGCCTATAGTTTGTGTGTGTACGCACGTCTATGTAAAACGCTTTCATTGTGCTTTTAAACCCACCATGATGCTTCTCCCTGCAGCTGCCACTGATATTTTCTCAGTTCAATAACAAGAGAATTCCAAACCCATCTGATGCCGCTTCTGTAGCTCCCACATATCTACATTACAGCCCTTATTTTTTTTTTTTTGTTCTTTATTTCTTATTCAGTTGCGTTTTCATTTTAAATAGGCCACTGGAAGCTACACTGTCTAATTTTTCATAGGTGATCGACTGCTGAGTTGTGGGTTTATGTAGACAGAGGGAAGGTAGCGATAAGCCAAAGAGAGAGGATTCTATTAGGGAAATGCAGCAGTAACTAATGAATCCTGCCAGTAATTGGGAAGGTGTAAGCCTCTGTAATATCGTAATGATAGTCATCCGTTCTGTGCATCCCCCATCACTCCGAACGATCCCTCATCGTCTCTGTGATCTCAGACACTTAGCCATGCAAATCTTCCTGACAGGGCTCTATGTCTTTATCTCCCTAATTGGACAGTATAGAGTTGTTTATGGATATTGCAGACATTTAGACCTCAGTTGGAGGTTGTTCAAAAATCGTTAGCAAAGTTGCCTTAACAGCATTGTCAAATATTTATTCCCCTGTTTCAATATCTGTTTTTAACCCAGGCATGGTTTGCAATAGAATTAACATTTTGAAGATACACCATCTCATTCCTGGCTCCGTTTGAGGTTGTTATTCAGCCATTTTCCTACAGAAAAAGAGAACAACAACAAAAACCTACCATAAGTCCTCATTTCTCAAGGATAAAACATGAGATTGTAGGGCAAATGTGCTGCTTTTTAATACCATTTCCATGGGGAAATATTAAGAATGCTGACAAAGGCAGTTCCACTTACAAAAATTACAGGAAGCTTATAGGGCAAAAATTCCAGTTTAGTGTAAGCCAAAATAAATGGAGAATAATCCCATTCACTATACCACTTCAAGTGAGAGCAGATTAAGGATCCGTACCGTATATATGAGAAAAACGATGTCTTTTTCCTTGGTCAAGATTTGGGGGGTTTAATTCTTGTATAGAATCATCTCGTCGTAGTAGATGAAAAGTAAGATCTAGTGTTGTGGTTTACTAAAACACAAATTTTCTTTTACAAAGTCCCATTTTGGAGGATTTTGCATTTTTGTACATAATACATTTGTTGTATATGGTTGTTGTGTATGGTTCTTAGTGCAAGGAAAAGTGACCTGCACCATGAACACGAAAAGAAAAATCAATTTTAAGAGAGAGCACTGGAAATCAAAGACAGCAGCTGGTGTAGCCACAAATACTTGTGATTTGGAGTGTCAGGGAGAGAGATCAGATGGATCAGGCGACTGAATTTACAGTCACTTGGTCATATGCCACTTTGCTCAGACAAGTTGTTCCACAAATCAAGGGGATTATTTGCTTCAGTAAAAGCAGATCAGGTCTCTCCTTTTTGTAACTACTAAATTAAGCCCCTAATCCTTCAAAGAGTTAACTACATACATACTTCTGCCATCTTGTCTCACAAGGCTACTTACTCTAGCAAAGGTAAGCATGAACATAGTTTATGTTTTTTATGAAACATCAATATTAAATTGCAATAAACCCAGAAAAAATATATGCAAGTATTTGTCTAAAAATAATAATTTGGCAATTTTTTGAACCCAACTCTATTTCCTTTACACAAATAGAAGGTGCAGAAGCTCTTGTTCATGGGAATATTTCCAGGAAGGATTTCTGAAAGTATTAATTTGCACCTGTCTGGCAACTATCTTGAAAGCTGTTTGTAGTTTTGGAAATTATTCAGCCAGGGAGCAGTAGAAATGACACATTATATCGTTGATTAATGTAGTAAATAGCAAATTACTGAAGGGGGAATAATCAAAGCCATAGTGGCAGCAAATAGTTACCTTATCTGATTTCTCTCAGGTTATCTCAAACTTTTAGGTACTTCCCACAGTCAGACCCAAAAGGTAAAGAAAGCAAATTAAAGTAAAACTATTGGTAGCACAAGGGAATAGATTTTTCTTTTTGGTGAAAAATTTCTGCATATTTGTTACAATTCTTTATTCTAGCAAGTTCCCAGTTTTTAGGTCTTCTTCTAGTAAACTTACTGACCCCCTAAAGCAGTACTGTAAACCCATAAGCCTTTCACCCCTCTCCCTAAACTGCTGTTGGAAAAGTTGTCAACTACAGCACACAGAAAAAAAATTCACCTCTTGAAGGTCAAAGTGAACTGAATTGCAGCCAAATAAACCCACAACATCCATCCCATTCCAGCTCAAGTGTTGCCATCCCGAGCTCATTGCAGGAACAATGGTAGTAGCAAGGATGTCCCATCTCTTGGATATCCCTCATACTGAACATGAAGCCCTGTTTCCTATGGCATTGAGGGACCCCTGGGCACAGATAAGAGGCTTACAGCCCAGATTCACCCCCTCAGCCTCTCCCTCATCTTCAGGCTGATGCTGCCAGGTTTCTGTTCCCACTGTGCTACTGGTCTGTTGGGACAGCACTGCAGGATGGGATCAGATTCTTCTCCCTGTGGTAGATATGCTAAAGCAAACTGTCTCTAGATATGCTTGCTAGAACCTTCTCCTCCAGGAAATGAATGTATTGGCATTTAGGGCTTTTTTTATATATGCACATGCATATATATATAAAATCCCAGCTTTAGAAGCTTATGTTGGTGCAGCAGTCTGTGACACTGAATACAAGCTGCTGTGCAAAGCAATTGCCAAATGTTTACATAAACACATAAATAAGACAAATAAATTTATTTTCATTATTCATATTTTCTGTTCTTTCTTTTCCTTTTTATTTATGCTTTAAACAACTGTTACTGTAAATGTTACGATTAAAAAAATGCCTGCAGTGGACAGAAAGATGATCAGAAAGCCCTGATATAGAGCAATTCATGTTTCTTCTTTACAATCACTAACGAATCTTAACTTGAACCATGTTATGTTCCCATGTGAGTGATAAGCAATGATTTATTATGAAGTGTCACGAAATCAGAATGCCATACAGTGAGACATGAGCTGGTGGAAAATGTGTTCCCTGTTTCCCAGCCTCATTACTCAAAGATGCAGTGTCCCTTTCTCCAAGTCTAATTTACCTGGCTTTTCAGGGCACTCTGATAGCAAAGGAAACAGCACCAGGAGAGAAATGCCTGATCCAGGCTGTGCCAGTCACCTACCAGCACCACTAAACACATTGCAATGACCAGGAAAAAGGCCCTGCCCGGAAATTCAAAGCTATTGCTGTATCAAACATTTGCAACCACAATGATGCCAGCCCCAAAAGCCATTGCTTAGGATTACAGCATCCGTTGCCTCATCAGTACTGTCAATGCATGAAGAGGAAATAAAACAGGCATTGCGGAGGAGACAAACGGATAAGTTTTTTTTTATGCATTAGAGTTTCTTCTACTCTCTAATGATTCCCTTCTCCCCATGATCCTAATTCAAGTAACTGGCATGTGATATATTTTGTAGATAAATCAGCAGCAGAAGAGCGTGTGCAGTTCTGGCACCGCAGAGTAGGTGATTTACTTGTAACTCACACTGAGTGCACTGCTTTGGTTTTTAAGGTGGGGATTTGTGTTTTAAGTTCTCCCTCACAAAGAAGGAAGCAAACCAGCATACTGCAGACTGATTGACACAAACAGCCCTCCTTTCCTACAAAACTAACCCAAACAGGCACAGTCTTAGATTTTAAGCATTTTCCTGTCTCTCTCTTTAAAGGTCCTAATCCTGAAAGCTCTTGGGCTCAGTTAAATCATGGATGGAAATAGGTGCATCTACCTAAGGAAAGGCAAGGGTTGAGTGTAGTTGTGTTCTGCAGCAGAAGGAAGCATGGAAGCATGAGCCTTCCTAGGAGGTCTGGCTTGGTCTGGGCACATCACAGAGCAATCAGATGTGCTGACACCGCAAACCATGAACAATATTTTTCTGGAAAGGCCAAGCCTCTACCATTAAAAAAAAAAAAAAAAAAAAAAAAAAAAAAAAAAAAAAAAAAAAAAAAAAAAAAAAAAAAAAAAAAAAAAAA
>JBCJKH010044570.1:0-25466 GCA_039877255.1 Loriculus beryllinus
TCTCCCAACCCATTAAAGCTTGGTTTCCCATGAAATGCCAGACATGTGCATGCACTTGTTCAGTCACTCATGCCTGGAAAGGAGCGAAGCTCTCACTTTGCTCTCCTTGGCATTTTGGCCTGATTTGACACCATCACTAAGGCTTGTGGGTCTTTATGGATAGAATAAATATCCATGAGGCTACTCAGTTAGCTCTGTGTTTTCCACTTGTATAGCTCCCATTGCTGTCACAGCTGAATGCCTTCCACAGCATCTGACACAGCTCGATTACATCTCTCATATCGTTCAGAGGAGACCCACAGAGGCCTGCAGCCCACTGCAGGAAGTGCTAGAGGTGTGGCAGAAGCTGCCTTTTTCACGGATTAGTTTTTCCAGGGATGAAGAATACGATTGTGGCATAAAGAAGTCTTCTACCTCACTTCTTCAGGTGCATCAAGTCTCCCAAGGCCCAGCCTGGTAACTGGAGAGTACTTTTGGAAGCTCCACATGATGGACGTACTCTTCACCTCAGAAACCTTATGGCATCTTCAACAGAGATGTAGGTATGCAGCTGGGTTCCTTCAGCACTACTGGAGTAATAGATTTTTCTCAGCAGAAAAATTCTAGAGATTGTGCAGGATTCTGAAGACAGTGACACAACTTCAAAGAGATTGACAAAACCCCTGCTGTAACCAGGCTATATATATGCAACAGAGAAATAAAGGGCTCATAAACCTTATTGCTCTTCCTAGTGAAGCTGGCTTCCTGGCCTCTCATCCACTGAGCCTGACTGTGTGAAGAGGGGCATACAGCTCAGTGCTTCTTCTGCTGCATATTGTACCTAGAGACACTAGCCTGTCTCTATGGATGTAAATGTGGAGAATTTGCTCTGTCAGATGGTGTCAATGCTGCATGCATTTCCCTATGGTGCTGTTTCTCTGAATATGCCTGTGCTGCAGCATAGATAGGTTTAAATTAACTTACTTGGATCTTGGTAGCTGTTGGGCCTTTTGCAGTGGTTTGATGCTAGTCTACGTGCTGCTGCATTAACAGGACTGCTGCATGATAGCTTACACGGTATTGTGCCTTTTTAGGTGCCTCTACCCTGTGGCAGTAAATAGGACTGTAGCACAGGTTCATTGTCTGCCAGAGCATAAGCTTGTCATAGGCAGGACTGTGTAGCAAAGCTGTGCAGGTGTTACCCAAGTTCTTGTGGTTCTCCATAGCACGGGTAATGGTAGCATCGAAGCACGAATAGGTATGCCAGGGTCCCTACAGGAGTTCCTTTGCATATGCTTGAAACTGTCTTCACTGTCCTCAGATAGGTTTAATCCTCTGGTGTGTAGGACAGACAGGTTGTACCTGCAGCCTGGCAGTTGAAAATGATGACGTATGTCATACTCAAGGACATCTCTGTGGAACAGTCTCTGTGCTAACCAGGCAGTGCTTGGTAGATAAAGTCTTTCAATTTGTGCATCCCTGATATTTTCAGGCTTGAGAGATGGGAACCCTTCCCTAATGCATTGGTTGACTCTAACACCTTGAGCTTGCAGTTCAGTTCTTTCACAGGATATCTGCTCTGCAAATGCATAAGCAAGGAAAAGCTTTCTGTCTCTGATTCTCAGCTACTGAATGTTAAGAGGACTTGGTGAGATCGAGTTGGCATGGTGGTGGACACATCTTTCTGTTTGGAGATGTGACTGTGCCTCAGGGAGCTGCTGAGCAGGAGGCTTGACAGATGAATTGCTGCATTGTAGAACTCACCTGGTGCTCTGCGGAGGCACCACTGCAGGGTTTGGGTGCAGCACTAGCTCAGATGTCTGGTCCCAGGAGAAGGATACAGCTTCCTCCAGCCTCTCTCTTTCCCTCCTCTCCATCCTTGGTTTAACACAAAGCTCCTAATCAATTTGGTCTCTTAAGTCATGTCTCTCCGTAGCACTGAGCTGTTTTCAGAGATGCTCCTAGAGTACAGTGGCAGGGGGGAAGGGAGGCAAGTTTCTTATTGATAGTAGCTATCGGTAACTCTACAAATATCCCAACCCCTGGGGATGTGCCTGAGCTGATGGTTTTTATTGGTCCAATTCCTGTGCAATGTTTGAAAATTGACAGGAGAGTAATGCAGAAAGTGTCTTTCTCCTATAGGAAAGCAGAACATGACTCAAATTTTTATATTTCCTTTAAGAAAAATGGGGTTAAGAACTGACTTGTACAAAAAAGAAAGGAAGAAGAAAGAAAATCCCAGTGCAATACAAACAAAGCCTCACATTATGAGATGCTGGCACAGGCTAGCGGGCAAGGGACAGAAGCAATTGGGCGCTGAATTTTTGTAGAGCTGAATGTCTATCAGGCAACTGTAATTTTTGTTCTCAGGTTTACTGGGTCAAGCATCCACAGAGGCCACGTTGCAGTAGTCAAGGGGCTTGTTCACCCTCTGGAAGGCAAGGATTTGCAGCTCAAGGCAGTGCACCAGAAATGAGAGAGCGTGAACCAACACCTGGAGCCTTTCAGTAGTAAAGGCAGGGTTGCCATGCAGTCCCTGTGCAAAGGAGTTGTAAGGGATAGAGTGGGATGGCAGGAAATTTGTAGTGATGATGTGATACTGTAGAGGGGGAGAAGGTGGTTGAGCTCTGAATGCTTTGATTTTCTTTAGGAACAGATACATTTTGTATCTTTGGTTACCAGACAGGACCCCGAGTTAAACTTCTGCCCAATACTGTGTGAGAGTTGTTATTTTCTAGTCAAGTTCCTAATGCAGCCCATCAGAGCCTAATAAACACAGATTCTCTTCACTCTCCATTCACGTATGACCTATTACCTTGTCCTTCTGGGAATTCAACAGCTAGAGGAGTGTTTTGTGCTGGAGGGGGCACTTGTGTACATAATAAAAGTAAGGATAAAATAAGTGTGTAGAGTTAAATCATGACAGCATAAAGAACAAATTTAGTTCTTAATTTGTACAGGTAAGCACTCAAAAAAATTAATGAATGTCAAATATTATTACAATTTCCCTTTAAGTTTTATACAGACCCGCGAATCTTTTGCAAACTGTTCTTTTTGGACAGATCTTCTGTTATCCATTATTCTTGATGTTTGAGGGGCCATTTAAATTCCATGGTATCATTAGTGAATCTAGTCTGGAAGAAATCCAGACTGAATTATGTCTGGGCTATTATGAAGATGGTGAAAGAAATTAGGCATTTCAGATGGCTTCATGCTAGCAATGCTTCTGAAACTATCTGGGTGCATTTGCAAGCTTTTTGCTGTCTTTGACTAGTTCTGTGGAAAAAAGGCATTTCTGTGCGTGTTTGTGGATGCTGTTCAATAGCACAATATTTTTAGACAGGTCTCTGCTCTTACTCTAATTTGCGAATGTTCCTTTTCTTTTTTCCCCTCTTCATTTTTCTTGAATGTATAATTCCAAGGATTATTTGCAACATGTGTTAAAGGCTCCTTCCCTGCTCTGTTGCAGTGGAAACAGACTCATTAATGTACTCATTAATAATCCTCATCAGGACACTACCCAGGGAGGAGATCTTTGTGCTCTAAGTTAACATATCTGTGGCTACCTCTGCCAAGTGGACATCCGTTATTTTCTCACCTCACCCACAGAAATGGCTCCCCTGACAGAGGCACTTTGCTATACCACAGTGCCCCAGGACTGCAGAATATCATTATAGCTGACTGCCAGAAGTGCTTTGCCAGCATATGGTATTGGAGCCAAGATGTTTTATTACCTCTTGCTTTTTGCTTTCTTCAGAGAAAATGGTGTGGCTTATACTGTCAGTTCAGTTAACTTTCTCATCTGAGCTGTTTCGCTTATGCTTTGCTTTGAGAAGGGGAGCAGAGGGAAAAACTCTGATTTAGCCCTAGTGCTTTGGTTCCATGAAAGTGAAATGTACAGCCCTGTTAGTCTGCTGGAAAATTGATTAAAGAAGACAAGCCTTTGAACTTGGATTCAAACAAGAGATGGTTGTAATAACTTTAATCTGCTTTCTATTTCCCTGTGTGGAGGAGGGAGGAACCACGTTTACCTCTTTGTCACAGTGAAAACGAGGGATGTAGGTGGTCTGCATTCAAGCAGCAGCAGCGGCAGATCCTTTTTGTACCTCTCAAAATTGCATATGGTCATTTTGTGTTGCTTACTGAAACTTAAAACAGGCCCACATTCCTTTGTGGACTTCTGGTCTGGTTAAGGGTGAGCGACAGAAATGACTCTACAACCGTGTCACAGGATGATGGTTTATGAACTCCATCTTCCAACTAAAGTGAATATCAATTTCCTGTTATTTCCCGACTCACCCTGTTTGCTGCTGACATAAGAACACCCAAATGGCTATACAGAGACAGCCTGCAGGTCTGTTCATGCAGGGTACTGTCTGTGGTCAGCAATGAACAATGAAAAGAAAAAATGTATATGAAACTGGATATATACATAGTGAGCTTTCTTCTGTTCTGTAGAAGCAAACGTCAAATCCTTGTGGCCAAATGTCTCTGTACTTTTACAGGCTCATGCAAATACACAAAATTCCAGTTCTGACAAAATCCTCTTTTAAAGAAAAGTAAAAAATATTGAAATGCATCCTTGATCGTTAGGTAGTTACTTGTGAATTCATCTAGGTAATTACTTGTAAATTTATCTTCATGGTTGTAAAAGATTACTTTAAAAAGCAGTTTTTCCTTATAGCCCCCCCAGACTGTGAGAGACTTATGAGAGCCCTCTGGTTTGAGAGACTTAAGTTCAGTCCTTTTGGCTGAATGGGTTCAAACCTGCTTTAATTGTTTTACAGAAGACTTCACTACCGTTGAGGTTGTAGGCAGAGTTTTTTTTGTGTGTGAATGAAGGTGAGAACTCCTACTTCAGTAGTTGTACTTCATGTGTATATTTAAATATTCAGCAAGGGAAAGAGCATGTCTCTACCCTGTGTAGGTCAGTTCAGCATATTCTGAGCAGTTCAGATATCGCATTTGGTGAGCAAGAGCCTCGGGGAATTTGTGGTTTGAAGTGTTTTTGAGAAAGATGAATTCAAATACTATTAGGTAGAAGAGGGAACTGAATCCCAGTCCTTTGCCTGCAGTCTAGGACATGAAAGAAAACAATGTTGTTATCTAATTGTCTGACGTCTGCAGCCTTTAATGCCTACCTAAAGCATATGGCTCGAATCAGTTGTAACCTGATAGACTGTGTCCACTGTTGTTTAGTTCTTTCCTTTCATGAATTTTTTTAAATTCAGGGGTGCGCCCAATGAATTTAGTGTTTGTACTTGCTGAGATACTGAGAATTATTTAACTCTATGCAATTGTTAAGGCTTGGTTGCATTGATCAAGGCATTTTTCTCCAATTGCATAATGAGATTTGACGTTCTACTTTTCCTTGTTCTGCACTGAATATTTTTCCTCCTCAAAACAAATTTAGATTAACAATAAGTATGGATATGGAACGATAAATATATCTTATTTCTTGGATACTCTGCAGAGATTCCTTCCTACAAGATTTTATGTGAGAGCAATACAGGCAGGAAGACATAGTCAGAAAATAGCATCAGTGGTGGTAGTTATGTGGAGCTACTCTGTTTTATACTAGTTTAGATTGGGGGTCTCTAGTCAAACTCTCTTGACATTACTGTTGTAAGAAATTTATTTAGAACAATTATGCCATATTTTACTCTACATAGATGCGAGTCAGACTTCTTCTATTGATGAAAACAACCATGTCCCCTAGTTCTCAGCTCAGCAGATATGCCTTCATAGTTGGAAATGAAATTATCTAGGTTTTTGAAATACATTTTCCCTACACTTAAGAACTGCCTAACAGGTTGTTTATGGAAAATCAGTTCCAGATATAAAAGCAGAATGGAAGAAACTATCTTGTGTGTTTGGCTACAGGCATCAGAAAATCCGGTTAGAGAACTGGATTTTCTAGTTGCTTATTCAATGTTTGCCTTCACTATATTTAGCCACACTTTGAAAATAATAGTTTCATGTACTCTCTCTGCCAACAATATTAATATTTCAGCATTACATAGCTAAATCAGACTTCTTTATTTGTTTCAGTGTTAATTCTCTGTGTGAAGGTAAATGCTGTCCTTAGCTTTGCAGTGCTCTGGAGTGATTGTATTTTGGCTTGGTTCAGATTTCATCTCAACTGAGTTGATCAGTGGAGGCCATTTATGTTTTTGCTTTTCAGTTATAGGCACATCACAAACACACTTTGAGTTACAAGCAAACTACCGATTTGTCAAATAGCAACATGATATTTCTCTTAAACTCAGATTGAGGAAAGTATAACTGGAATAGGCATTATCAAAGTCTGCATGTAAATTTGTAGCCATGATGGTAAAATATATTAAGCTTTCTTTTATTGCCTGTAGTTCAACTGGGCATTTTGCTATGCAATAATGACTTTTGGTAGTATGAAACCTTCCTAGGAGATCCCAAAGCTAAATCCCACAGATGTATGTAAAGCAAGGCTGTGAAAGAGCAGATCCTAGGTCATGGTCTTCAAGATAATGGCACTTCCCTTGCTTCTTGTGAAACATCAGTTCTATCGCTCTGTTCACTTTATCCTTACTTAAGCCCACCACTGAGCTTCTGTGTCTACATTTTCTTAACTTAGTGGTGTCCCCTTTCCCTCCTAATTGAAACAGCTGATGTTTTTGAAGCCTTTTCTATGCCAGGTTTCTGGTTGTTATTCAGATATGTCAAGTCCAGTCTGTGCAGTGCAGGCTGCTTAAACCGGAGGATCAAAGTGGTGCAGCAGCCCTGAATGCAGCAGAGTTCAGGAAATTAAGGAGTCCTTTCTTATCCAAACTTGGGAGCAAGATTAAATTAGGCAGAGATTCATTTGAATACACTATGGATATCAGTTATTAGTGGTGGCATGGGAGGTAGAGATTACAGAACAGCCAGAGGCAGTAACAAATTCAGTAGGTAGTTGATTTCACTTGTACATCAGGAGATGGATCTGCATTTATTGTCTCCTTCCACATTGATTTGAGAAGTTACCAGTGAAGAGTTCTGTGTACTGAAAGGTTGTTTTTGTTTCCCTGAGCATCCTCCCCATATTCAGTGCACAATGGTGAAGGCCAGGACATAGGTTTGACATAATGAGGATAGAAATAGCTGCAGCCTCTCATTTAGAAGAGGTTGGCTACCAGCATCATACATAGATTTTGTGCATGAAACAAGATGCAGGGAAACAGGACAATGCTTTGTGAAGGCAAAAACATGTTCATTCCTGGACCACACTGAACATAGAAACAGGCATGACTGATAAAGTTGAATAAGCCACACTGTCAAATAGAAAGATTGTGTCTGGACTGCCTGGGATCAGGCGATGGGAAATTTATTCATATTTCAAGTTTCCATTTCAGACACTTTATTGCCATTGTGTGACTCTTAAATTCCAAAATAATTTAGAACTGCCTTTGGGATCAAAATGTTCTCAGATTTTGATTTCAGGTTTTTTTCCCTGGGACAAAAATATTTAACTTTCAAAGGAGCAATGCCAAGCTTGTACCTTTTATGAGTCAGTGTATTTTTAGGTAAATCACAGCAGCTATACTATCCTTTTATTTTCTCCTTATGCCAAGTACAGGATTTTTCCTTCAAAAAGAATTTTTGAATAAAAGCCGTTTCCCTTTATCAGTAAAGAATTAAGCCCCTGTGGGGATCCTTTGATTTCTTCAGTGTACTAAAGGTAGGGCACAGGGGATTTTTAATTTCATGATTTGTTTGGTATTTCAGAGGCAGTGAACACTAGTGGTTAGATCAGCTGATAGTGAATCAGAAATCACATGTTGTCATGCCAAGTCCTGTAAGTATTCTTCTGCCTTATTAACCCTTTTTCATAAGATTTTATTTGTATGCTACTTTAAAGTGGGGATAAATCTTCATAAATAGCAAAATACGCTAGAACTCAGCAAAAGATTACATGTAGTTTAAAGTACAAAAATGAAAGGGGATGGATAGGATTTCTTCATGGGATAATGCTACTAAACCACTGCTCCAAATCCATCTTGTTCAAATCCACCCCAAGGATGGAGTGTTCTTCTGGAGGTTAACTGAGGACTCTCAGACTAGTCAAGTACCTCCTCCTTATGAGGAAAAGCATCCTCTGCAAAGTGGGACACGTGGATAAAGTGGTGTTCTGGGACTGTTTCTTATACTGGCATTTGCCAAGTTGCACTTACTTGCACATTGATAGAAGAGATCAGTTCTGGGCTGGGGATTTTCTTTTGTTCTAAAAATCTTCTAAACATGATTCTGGTTGTTCAGTTGTCGGTTGGTTTTGTGGTTTTCTTTTTTGTGTGTTTGTTGTAGTTGTCCACCCCCCCGGGCCCCGCCAATCCCCCCCTTTCTGAATGTAGTAGAATTGCAAAGGGAAGAATTGATGGATAATAATCAGTCACTAAAACCCCTTTGTTTCTATACTTCTATAGACCCCATTCTGGAGATGGAGTTGTAGAAGTTAAGCAGCTCTGAATTTACAGCGAGTGTGATTTCATGTTGGATGAAATTGTCCATGATATCATAGACTGCTTTTAAAAACATCACTCTTCTCTGGGCTGATCATTCAAACTCTATCCTGACTGTTGCCCAGAGAAAGGAATTTTTAGATGCATAAAATGCATAAGTAGCATTAGTCAAAACAGGGGCAACAATTTTATGAAGAACTTAGTCTGAATTTTCAGAATTAAATTCTGGTGAAAATTTCTACATTTTGAGCAAAACAAATGCTACCTTAATGGTTTTCATTTTCAGAAATAACCTGTGCCAAACACAGCATAATAATATAAGTTCAAAACCAGGACTCTGGAAATGGTTTTAGCAGAAGTCTATAGAAATCCTAATGAAAAGAAAAAACCAAGAAAATACAAAATGGGGCAGTTTCCCAGAAGAAAATTGCTACCTTTTAACAGAAAATACCTATTCTGATTCATAAACTTCTATTCATAATTCAGAAATTATTTAGGCTTTTATTGCACTCCATATTTTAACAACCAATTGACATTTAACTACCTTGTGATTACTAATGCATTTAATTAAGTGCTCTATTTCTTCCTTAGTTGAACAAAAGAATCCCAGATACAATAACAAAGCCATTTCATCTCCTTGTAGCAGGACTTGGTCTGTTTCTGCTGTATATTGAAAATCAAGTTTATTCAGTGTTCCTATGTGAAATGAAATGCATAACAAATACTTACTTGGCTTTAAAGAGGTGATTGAAAAATTTCTGGTGCTTCCATCAGCACTTGGGGGTTTGATTTGTGTCTGTCACTGACTTCATGCCATGAATTTCTGAGGATTTGTTTCACCTTCTGTCTACATGGGAGGAAAATGAAGTTGTTGCCTGTGTTGGAGAAGAGAAGACATCTTTAGGTCTAGCCAATAATGCTCCTTGCTTGTTCCCAGTCTGACCAAGGTCACTGAGATGATGAAAGACATGCCCTGAAATCATGGGTGCAGTGACTGAAGTGTGTTGAGTGTGCTTTGCTCTGGAGCTATTCCATTGTAGCTGGTTGGGGATGGGCAATCACCCAGTGCTCTGCCAGCTTTTGGAGGGGTTTGCTTACCTCCACACCAACTTTCTTAGCTCTGGCACAATAGCAGTGATATCAGTATTGGTCCCAGTCTCCAAACACACCTATTGAAAAAGGAGGACCTTCAAGCCTCCAGATCCCCCACGTATGGAAGATCAAACCTGAGCTCTTGCACTACTGAGTCTGCCCTCCAGGCCATCATGCTGCTAGCTGTGTGGTTGACATACTGCTAATAAAGGCTTATGACTTCAAAATGAGACTAAGCAGTGGGAGCAGATGAGTGTTTAAATAACAAAGTCTCTTTTTATGCAAATATCCTAAGCAATAAAGAACAAAGAGAGGATCTCATCTGTCTCCTTCCCTCTGAGAGTCTGGGAAGTGTAAGCAAATTGCTCAGCCATAGAAGGGAAGGATTTTGTTTTCTTTCCTAGCAGTCATTGTGTGTTCTGCTAGAAAATCAGGGGAGATGTGGTAAGCAGGAGCCTTACCTGGGAGGGAGGAGAAGCAAAGTAGGAGACGAGGCTGGGGTGGTCAGTGTAGTTCTTTTCAGCCTTCTACCCCTTCCCCTTTCTTTGGTCGAAGCAGCACTTGATTTATTTGTTCACTTGCTATCTTGGACAAGGCTTGCTTGCCTCCAGAATTGGAGGACTGTGTAACTGCAGCAAAAAACTTCCAAAATTCATAGCAATAATGAAAGAATAGGAAAAAAATGGATTAAAAGGTGTCCGCCATTGTGGGAGAATCCTTTCCATCTCCATTAAATTGGAATAGCCCCAGTAAAGGGTGAAAGCAATTGAGCATCAGAACAGAGCACAGAATTCCATCAGCCTTTGTATGTTTGATAAAGACTTCGTGAGCAGTGACTGGCTTGTGCCCATGCTCAGGGTACAAGGTTAATTACACCTGATGAAGCATCCAGGTTGTCTTGAGCGGCAGGGTCTGTGATGAAAAAGCAAGGAAAGCTGTCTGCAGGCAAATTAGTTTATAAACCGGGACCCTTTCTCTTGTTCTCTGAGCGGCATTGGCTCCCTCATTTCTTTTAGGACTGGTAGGAAACCAGTCTCCGAAGTGGTGAAAGGCTGGGCTGTTGCTGAAGATTTGAGCCAGCATCCATGCGTGTGAAAAGTGGAAAAAAATCTGTCTCTGTTGGGAATGTGCTGCTCTCCTTCTCACCATCCCTCCCTTCACCTCTGGCAGGAGGAATTTTCTAGACTCTGCTCTGTTTAAAGCCACTGGCTTTGATGAACGAGGGCTAAAGATTCAGATTAAAAATAACCAGGCAACAGCAAAACTTTCTCCACCTGATCTCTGGGCATCTCTAGTCTGACACTGTTATTCCCCATGGAAACTTTTATTCAAGCAAAGGACAGTGCTGTGAGTCACTGTCCTTCCCACACTGCTGCTCTTCATTGGAAAACTCTCCGTACCTCCGCCTGACGGAAAATCTTCTCTGTCTTGACAACAGCTGATTTATTTACCAGCTACAAACCCACCAGTTCTGTTGATGAGAGAGGATAAGATACTCTGTTAGAAAAGTGATAATGCACAAAGATGTTTTTCTGGATAGAGGATGCTGAGATTTTAGTTTTGGGAAGGAGTAGGACAAAGTTACTTTCATCGTTGCAGAGGAAGGTCCTGTGAACAGGCTGTTGGGATTTGTGTGGCTCTTCAAGTGCTTTCAAACCTTCTGCATAGTGGTTTTGGGGAGTTTTCCCTGTTCTAAGGTGTGTACCAGAACTGCAATTATGTGTGGGTATTTTTGGAGTGGATGTTCTTGTTTACTGCCTGCTTGTAAAGTCTCTAGCATGATGGAATTCTCTGCCTAGCCAACATGAAGATGTTAGCTCTGTATTTATTCTTGCTGTTCTGCATGTGTGCACTGGAAATGCTGCTGGGGTGGGGGAAGGAATCAATCAGAGCTTCAGTAAAATCCATAGGTGGAGACATTCAGTGCTGTTTATTCCCATGGGCATCCAAATGCCCCAGGCACCTTTGATAATCTCAGCTAGTAATTATTATCAGTAAACATTTTGCTGTTGGGAGCAGGTGAGCGTGGCTGGAAGGAACTGGCAGTTATCCAGGAAATCTATGACTCTTTATTATCATAGTAACTGTATCAGGGAACAGACCGTGTGGTTTCTTGTGTTTAACAACTTCAGTGAATGAAGCACAGGAAAGCCCACAGACCAACCAGAAAGATCTGGCCATTGGGGAATTTGAATAAAAATGCTCCTTGTTCCAGGCTACTACCCTAACATACATCTTTCCTCTCTGTTGTCATGCATCAAGAGAGAGATGGATGATTTCAATATGTCTCTTTCATGGGGAACATTGACATTTTATTATTTGTCTCTCCAAATTCTTATGAAATAAATTCTGAAATTTTCTTTTAGAAAATTAAATATTGTTTTCCTTAAAATAATTTTTTTCTTAGCCTTTTTGTATTAATCTATAGTATTTAAAAATGTGCTGTTGTTTCATTGTGATTTTGATTTACAATAAACCAATATTTAATCCAACCTTGTGATTTGTCACAAATGATCATTTTCAACAAAAGTTTATTTGTAATTGATCTCATGATGTGTCCATGTAAAAATGGAAAAGTGGAAATAATATAAACAAGTGGAATGTCAATGTTCCAAAATAATAAAAAAATGATCCCAAAGCACAAATTCCCAAAATATCCAGCATTGGTGTTTTCCCATTGAAACTGATACAATATTACTGAAACCTAGAGATCAGTTTTGTGCAAATAGCTTTCTCAAGGTGAATCTGTTGAGATGAGACTGTTGCAAAGGTGATTGAGACCAGATCCCACAAGGTAGATATAAAAAAGTAGCAGTAATATTTTTATAACAGCAACCAGAGCCATTGGTATACAAAAGTTTTGGAACAGCAAAGGTGAACAGAAACAGCAAAACTGGCATTAGTTTTTCTTTACCTTGTTCTGCCATCCTCTCACCTTCCAAACCACTTCCACAAACCCTCTTCAGTTTTGATTTTGCAGCAATGAACCTGGCAGGATAACAGAATGAAAATTAAGTTAATGTAACATAGCTAATTGTGTCCTACCTCGATCCTTTTCCTCTTCCTAGCATTGCAGTATCCAAGCACCATCCAGGAGTGCAGTTAATAGTGTGACCTCACATCTGGCAGGTGTTTGTTCTCAGGGGAATGTTACTTTCAGTTGACTGATTTGTTAGGAATTCTTTTTAAATATGTGCACATGGGAGGCTAAATATTTGCTAGAAAAAGGCCAGGTAAAAAGAAAAACCCATTAAATTATCCTTCTAGTGTGGAAGAAAAATCCAGTTTGTGAGGATTATTATGTCTCATGTGGGTTAATACCAGTGATTAGGAAGAGCAGAGGGAAGCTGTTGCCTACGCACAGGAGATGTTGCTGATCACAGCTGCAGTGATCATTTCAGGAGGCTGTTAGGTAGAATGGGTATGTGTCATTGAACTTGAAGCATCTAGACCGACAGAGAGAGGAGAACTTGGGTGTACTTGTGGTAGCCCAGCCCTACTGACAGGAGCTGCTGCATGAAGGTTGTGATGTTTCAGTCATGATGTTAACAAAGAATAATCAGTTAACAATTCCCTGCTGTCCTGGAAGCTCTTTAAGCCTCTTTAAGCCTACCTGGCGTCCTCTTGTCCCCTGTCCTCTGCCTTGATGCATCATTATATCCCAGTGGCATCAGGCCATTGTAGTAAACAGCAATTTTTGTGTTCAAATCTTTTTGACTGTGGTGCAAGCTCTGCTGTTGTTTCAGGTCTTTGATGAACCATTTCCACAGCAGGCCATGGCAATAAACTGCTAGCAGATATAGGAGGCATTTTTAGAGCAGTCCAAATGTTGGAGTTAATGATATGCAGCTATTAGGGTCTGTTAATCTGGTTTAATATTCACCTATCTCAATTAGCCTAGCAGTCCCTAGGATGGCACTGAATGTCCCTATTTCCTGAAGCTGTGTTTAGCTAGTAGGAAACACTGGGCTTGAGGACTTGAGGGGAATTTCAGCTGCGTTCAGATGTCCTTATATCCAGTGTGATTCATGTTGTTAAAATAAAACCCCTCCAAACACTCCAATTGCCCCTAATCCTTTAACTGGAATTACAATTGAATTACAATGCAAAGTAGAAACACAACTTGTTCCTACTGAAATGCCATGTCTCAAGGGTGTTCCAGGGCAACAAACATGGTGTGTTTATTGCCCTGTGCAGATTTTTTTGGTGTTACCATATGTAGAGCTTTGTCCCCAGCAGCTGTTGACAGCTGTCTCCCTTTCAGGCACAGTAAGAGTTTTTCCCGTGGGACTTCTGCTTGTGCTCAGTGATCGTATCCCTGCTTTGCTAATTCTGCACCTATCCAGTGGCACAGCCTTCCTGAGAAGAGCTTTCCTGTCTCCTTTCCATATTTTCTAGAGAAAAGCAAAGGAGTATAAAGGTTAGATAGAAAGGGTTAAATAGAAGATTATAATGACCATTTCACAGCTCTGTGCCTCAGCATCCCTAGCTGTAAAATGGGAATAGTACCTCCACTAAACTTTGGTGGGGTTCAATTTGTGACTGTTCTCGAGAGCAGGACTTGCAGTAAAAATCTAACTTTTTTGAGTGTTCAGTTTATGAGTTGCTTAAGGAATTATCACTCTTCTGAACTGGTGTTTGCTCCACAGCTGGGTTTTTGGTTTTGTCCCTCATTCCTACGGCAGTTTTTCCCCATCAGCAGAATGTTTGCAGGCACTTCAAGCATTGCTTCTTTACACTGGTGTTTTGAGGGTAGAAACTGAGGAAATTGTTTCTGACAAGTACATTGATCTGTTACAAGAAGCATAGGTTGGTTTGGTTAAGCGTTCATATGGAGTAGAGGTTTTTGTGGCTTCGGTAGTATATGTGGTCATTGTTGCATATTGAGGCTACAAAACAGATTGGGGCTACGATTTTTTACTGGCTTCTAAATAAACTCATGTGCCGTTGACTCCCTTAGCAGTACATGCTGTTCTTAAGGAAGCTTGTAACTGGACAGTGCAACCTTCAGTAACAGGAAAACAATTAAATTCAGCAAATTTAGGTATAAAAATATAATAAAAAAATAGAAGTGAGCACTTTGTTACGTAGCTCTCTTGCCTTCCCTTAGTGGCCATCTGCTGGCTGCACTTGTACTGAGCATCTGTCTGCCTCTTTGTACCATTCTGCCTCTGGTCCAGAGAGTTGTTGTCAGTTCCCAGGAGGGCTCTAGGCTCTGAAGCACTACTTGAAACTGCTGTGCTGGTTGAGTTGTTCATGGCATTGCTAAAATGAAGCTTCACGGCCTTAAAGGTCACAGGGAGCTCTTGGGAAGGGACAAATAGCTGCTGCCCGCGCTGGGTTCTGTGAAGTATTGGGCATCCAACTTTAAAGTGACCTTGACATGCCCTAAAGCAGGGTCTGTTTCCATTGGATACAAAGTGGACAAGGCACAACTATAAGCAAGATTCTGGCTGCTGCTCTTTCTTGTGGGGCTGAGTGGTTTCCAGGCACTGGGAAAAGTGCTACTGCCTTTCCTTTCGGTCTGTGTCTTTCGTGCATTCTCACAGATACCTCTGTTTTTACCCAGCTTTCCCAGCAATTGAAAATAGGCTAGAAGGAAAACTAAACTCAGACTGCTTAACCTCAAATGCCCTGTCAATATGATATTTTTTTGATAAAAGCCTTTACAGATGTTATGAAAATAATCCATCTTTCTTCAGGCTAATGACTTTCCTATAAAAAGCGATGCAGAGCTGTGTCCTTCCTTTGGAAATCTCAGAGGCAGTTTAAACACCAGCCCCTGGGAGGACCTCGTTCTCATCTAAGCATGATGGTTTTCTGACTCCATTGCTGTCCAGGGCTGCTACTCAAAATAAGACTTTTTCATTGATGAAAGTGTCTAAATGCTGAACTAGCAAGAGGCAGACTTTTGTCAAATTTTTAAATAATTATCATTCTATTTAAAATTCCACCTTAAATCAATAGGGTTTAATTTCAAGCTGATATTTCTACCTGAGGTGGCTTTTAGGTAAGGAGTCTCTTTTCTGCTTATTCTTTTCCCTCTCTTTCTGTAACATCCTGTGCAAACACCCTTTCAAATTCAGCGTGGCTGAGTAATATATAGTCATTAACTCTGCTTTCAGGTTTGAGGAGATCTTCACTGTTGAGGTCATAGTACCCTTTCTGTGAGGGATCTAAATGTAATTTGTGACCGTTTAATGTGATTCATTTTCATGTCTTCAATATTTTTTTAAAGGATGGTTTCACAATTTTCCGGTATTTCCTTTACAGAGTTTTTTTTCCTTTGTTCTCTGTGAAGTTTATGATTTGCTGTATTGGAAAATGTGGTGTTTTGCAGAGAGGCTGCTTTGCTCAGATTCTAAATGTTTATCTGTATCTATTGACACTGAAGTGTCAAAAAAAGATCCAGGGTATTAGGAGAAGTTATTTTCCTTGCACAACAAAGGTGACATATCAAGCAAGTTCTGGGGGCCTTTGTGAGCCCTGCTCGAGCTCAGGGCACTGTGGCTTTCCCTGTCACTCTCTATATGGTTTGCTACCACTTCTCAGTTATTGCTCAGCTTGCCTCACTGGTGACATCATATCCAGTTGCTGGTGAGCTCAAGGGAAAAGAATATGACTTATTCAAGTTTTATGATCTGGTTAAGCTGTTCTCAGATAGCAAAGCTCTTCTCCTCCCTGGAAAAAGGGAGGAGAATGGAAGATAGAAGAAGCAGTGATAGCTGCAAAGCTGGGGGTTTTCTAAAGGATTCTCAGAGAGATCAGCTGCTCTAAGTGAAAAAAGCAGCAGCTGAGAACAACTTTGTCATAAAACTGAGTTAGTTCTGAGCACTACCATGACAAATGGTGATGCACTGTGATAAAACTTGTCATGTTTATTCCTCAGCATGTTTGCCTAGTAATGCACCACTGTCTGTCCAGTCTCTGGCTTGGGTTTATTTTTTTCCATCATCCTTCCCTTGTTAGCAAATGACCCACAACATCCATAAAACTTTTCTGAAACCAATTAGGGATTAGCCTAGGTCAGGGAGCATCTAGATCCATGGTCATGTACACTGTGCAGTGAGAAGATGTTAGAAGTTGTCTTTGTTGGTGGTTGCACAGGAAAGTAGTTGAGTCCCTATACCTGGAGGTGTTTTAAAGATGTGTAAATGTGATTTGGGCATCTTTGAGATTCTTCTCCCCTTTTCAAAAGTGGTTTAAGTTGTCCAAAAGAATCTAAAGGGGATTACTAACCTACATGTGCTCAACTGCTGGCTTTATTAGGAAAGCTAGGCTGAAAATATATGAAGGCGCCATTTTACCTGCTCAGCTGAGACATTGGCTTGTACTTGTGAGTCTGCTGTGTGGATATTTAAACAAAAATGTCCTGCTTTTGCTTTATAGGCCCTCCATCCTTCTACTGATGCTGTTGACCTGGGTTCCTTGTGTGTTCCTCTGCACTCTACCACATTGCAAAATTTGACTTCTCTACTCTCTACTGTGTCTGATCACAGCCTTTTCCCATCCATGAGATGCTGTCTTCAGTACTGTCTGGTAAGTTTCCTTCCTTTCAGATTCAAATTCTTCTTAAAAGTTCATAATACCTAAGAAAATAAACAGGTAGATCCCAAAGAAATCCATTTTAGAAATGGTAAAACAAAATGGTTTTTGCTCGTTCATCATTTTCTTCATCAAATTGAAGGGTGGAAATAAAAGAGTAAGAGAATTTTTAGCTTCTTGTGTGTGAAGCTTGAAACAAGCTGAGATACCTCACTTCAGTGCATTAAAAGTGTGGTCTAAGGCTCCGAATAGCTTGATTAAAATCGAGTGACATTATTCAGTTTGTGTGAAAGATCAAAGCAAACATGCAAATTTCTTGCAAATCACCTTGTTCCTCTGATGTTGTGGCAAGGCAGCAGTGAGTACTATCCTGCTGCAGTATCTGGAAGAGTCCTCGGTGGTCGGGGCTGGCTGAAATGATGGTTTCCTCCCTCCCTCCCTTGCACTTTTTCCATAAGGACCACCTCAGATGGTCACCCAGCAAAGAGCACATAAGTTTTTTTCTGGACACAGTTTCTCCTTAGTGTTGGATGTACAAATATTGACTTACTAAGTTAAGCAGCTCATAACATTCCCCTTATCTGAGGTCAGCATCTGGTTTCAGTGTGTTTTCTGTATGCATGATACTCTAAGCCATAAAGAGATGCTAGTGTGAATTTTTTGGGTGGTTTCTATTGAGCTCTTATGACTATCATAACTTCACATAAACTTCCATCAAATATGTCAAACTGTCAGCATCAAAAAACACTCTGTGCCACCTTGCAGAGATCCAGCAATATCTCATGGTTTAGGGGGTATTTAAGAAGCTGGTTTTTTCTCCTGCCAATTTCTGAAGATGAGAGGTTTGTTTAAAAATTCTCAGCAACATCTGGAGCTGTCCCACATTTAGATAAAGTGGGAAAGTTATTAACCTTTAGAGAGCAGAACTTGCATTTTAAAAAATGAATTGAAAGAACATGAAAGGACATGTTTTGTTACATTAAAAAATGCATGTCATAAACCTGCTGGGTTTTGTGCCTGCCAAAGCTGAGAACTGTTCAGGTGTGGGACAGAGCAAAGAAGGAAAAACCTGATAAAAACTGTCCAAGCCTAAAGGAAATATTAGGAAAGGAGATAAAAGGCATCTATCTGGGATGCCCATGAAACAGCCGATTTTAATCCCCTGCTAGTGCTACATGTTTCCTTACAAAGGGAATTTATAGAAAAAGGAAAGATTGCATGGGTAATGTGCTTGGTCACTATGACCTTCAGCTTGAGGCCAAAGGCTCTTATAGGCAAGAAGCGGTGCTTTCTTGCAGATAGCAGAAATTCCCCTATTACATACAGCTCTGTAGATCTGCTAGTGCTTTAATGAAGGAACATTTACCTTCAATTTTACAGAAAGAAGGCAGCAGCAATCAAAAGCAAGCATGGTCAAGGAGGTAATGCAATGGACTTGGGAACTGCTTAGTCTTAGAATGTTGTAGTTGAGAGAAATTTGTAACTGATTGGAAAGGCCGGAAAGAGTTTGGAAACAGCAGCACCAGCTTCATACTGCTGAGATAACGTTTGTAATACAGCAGGGTTTATGGAAACCTTAGGATTACAGCATTTGACCTTACTCAGCAGTATGAGAGTTTGGAAGGGGGCCAGGGGGCCATCTGCAAATGCCCAACAGAAGTCCCTAACACTTTACAGAGTAGATATTGCTCTCCCCTAAGTCCCCAGTAACAGTTCAGCCAAGTGGGAATGGAGGAATTTTAGAAGATTAGCAGGCTACAAGCTTCAAGCAGAGAGCTAACCTTGTCTGCTGTCAAAGCCAGGGGTATAATCTCTAAATTAAATTTACATGATTTATCACATCCAAGAAGATTGGTGAAACAATCGGGAAAATGAGAGGAGAGGGGAGGCAAGATAAGAGCCATTGGACTTGAGGGCGGCCTTTTTCTCATCAGTGGTAAAATGCACAATTAAACCACTGGGATGGGATTAGGATGGAAATGGGATTAGTACTACGTACCCAAACCAAATTGTTCTGAAACACAGAGGTGTTTAATGTATTACTCTCAAAATGCAATATCTTAGGACAGCGATCCATCTGTTATCATGGAGGAATCAGACAGAAAATGCATTAGAAGTTGAAATTTGTCCCCACTGGGAGAACTTCACTGAGTCATGGTGATGTATGGGATCTGTGCAAAGGCAGAGAGAAAATATTCTGTCTATGATTTATGTATTGCACAATCATTCTCATTTTTCATAGCATTTCTGTTCTGTTGGCTTCTTTACAGTGTGATTATTCTGTGGGTTTAGTGGTGGAGAAGCTCTGTTAGAAAGGTGCAAATGCATTTGAGAAGCAAGGAGAAATGAATACAAAAGACAAAGGCCAACAGAAGCTGATATAAGAAAAGAAGTAGCAGATCTGATGCATTCTATTCCCTTGGTATCTTAATGTATAGAGTTGATACATAGAAGGATGTTTTGGTTAAGTGTCTCATGTATATTGTTTCTTCATAGCCAGCTCTCATGGCATCCCATAAAAGGCACTGTGCAAATGTAAATCCATGGAGAACTAACAGAATTTGGGCTTTGCAAGACCAGACTTTGCAAGACCTTTGCTTAGAGAACAGTGGATCTACGGGTCTATTGAGTGGGTCTATGACCAGGATAAGTCCGTGGGTCACAGAGAGCTGAAACCACATTTGTCTGTATAGCTAAAATAAGAACTAGACCCAGGACAGTTGGAGTAAAACTAGTTTCCAATAATGATAAATTCAGAGGATAAGAGAAAGCTTGATAATGCTTTATCCTTTGCTCCCAGTATGGTGCTGTCTAGTGGCAAAGCAGAGAAAATTCCTTCTCGTTGACTCTGGATTCTGAAGCCTGATGCTGTTATGCTTTTCTTTTTTACAACTCTCTTCAAGCCTTTGGTGCTCACAGTAAATCTCACCCTGTCTTTCCTTCTGTGATTACCCACACCATCACTTTCCACTGCTACTTAGCTCTAGAAGCATATTTGCCTTCATCCAGCTAAATGCCTTTGATATTACTTTGCTACTTCTTACGCAATGTCTACAGCTAAGACAGGAATAAAGCTGCGTCCTGAAAACTTACCCCATACACTTTGTGAAAGGACTGATTAAAATTTTCTTGTTATCCCTAGAAAATCCAGGTACCGCCAAAGAAAGAATTATGAAATGGCTTCCCCTGTTAACTGCTGGGATCTTCTTAGGAATCCTATCATATTTCATTTTTATTATCTGTTCCTAGAACCACTCAGGTGGCATATTGAAGAACACTTGTCCAAAAACATAGCATTGTTCTTTTATCAGGAATAAATGAAATTTATCTCCTAACCCAATCACTCCTTCTGAAATTGTTATAGATTCAGGCAAGGAGGAATCGAAGATAATGTATTTTCATCATTTAGTGCATTAGTATTAATAATTTTTCTTTGTATTTTTCTTTTTTATTTATTCTTTTTTTTTTTTTTCAATAAAAGCCCAGGTATTTAAAGGCTAGTGAATAGCATCTTGTTTTGGTTTGTTTTTTTTGCTGAGTTTTGCTGGTTAGCTGAAGTTGACATTTGGGCAGCCTCACATCCACATACCAGATCTTTTAAAACATGTTGGTGGGGTGCCACTTCAAGGAGACACCTCATTAAGTTCATGTTGACAAATGTTTGTCACCTTCTCAGGAGCTCTGCAGTGATAAAGGCTGAGATTATCCTCACTTAACTTCACCTCTCTGAGCATGCTTGAGCCAGTTCCTGGATCCATGACAAAAGGCACTTTCGCTGCTAGTTAGGATTACTTGTCCTCTAACTTGTCTTTCTCTCTGCTGTTGGAGGAGCCTGGATGACAAGCCTAGCTTCATCTTTTGATGCTTAAAATGAGAAGAATTCTGTCCTCCAATTCGTTCAAAGCTATTTACTTGACTTTTTCTTCCCTGGCTGCCTCTAGCAAGAGGCTGTTTCAGATCAGTTCTCTTCATGAAGAGATTCTTGCTCACTTCCTCCAAGGCTTGACCTTTCCTGAGCTTTTTTCATTTATGCCACCTGCTTCCCACATTAGATATAGCCCTAAATAATTTCATACTGTCTCATGCATTATCTTTAGAGTTACATTTTACCTTGGTCACCTTTGAGTCTCCTCTCTTCCAACAAATACAGGTCATGTTTCCTTGCTGCTTCTGTGTGAGGTGCCAAGCTGCTGAATCAGTCTTGTATTGCTGAAGTTCCTTCCTCACACCAGCATCTTCAGGGCCAAGCTACTGCTTGTTCAGAGTGTGAGAGTGAGGGAGAGGAAGGACACAAGGAAATTACTTTTACTTGGCTGAGGCTTTTGTGCTGGAAAAGCCTTGGTGCAGCTGAATGTTTCCAGAGATGCAAGGCAGTTGCTAGTTGCTGAAAGCAGTACAGTAGCTCCATGAAGGTGGTTTAGGCAAGACTCATACATTGAAAAGTTCTGGGGAAATGGAATGGATTCATTGCTCTGTTTTTGTGTTTGCTTGGGTTTTGGGTTTTTTGGTTGGGTTTCTTTTTTGTGCGTTCTTCTTTAGCAGAATACTGTGGAGGGAAAGGCTATAGAAACAGAACGCATGGTTCAACATTACCTGAATGGTACTGCGATAATAAGCACCGTAGTTTATCCAGTTTGGGACTGGCTTTGCATAATGACTTAACCAGCACTGCATATTTGCATCAAGTGGAGAGCCTTGATCACAGTCTCGGTTTACTGCTTACTGAAATGTAATCCTGTGCTTTTAAATGCTCTCAGGAGCTTTTCGCTTAGGTACATGCTGAGCTACAGGATGCAATGGTAAGGAAAGCTGATATGGAAAAGAGGTTTTTTAAGAGGAAAGGGACTGATGAAGAAACTGGGGAGAGGAGGAGCTGATTAACATAGAGATGCATAGATGCATAGAGGAGTTTATCTTCCCTCTGGTATGAAAGATGGCCCATCCTGTCCCCCTTATGCTTGTCTTTTCACTGTCCTAGCTTGTTCCTGAGACCACTGGGCTGAGATTTCTAGTGCAGCAACCTTATTAGCTCTGTATCTGCTGCTGGAGGAATTGCAATAGGTGTCTGCCAGGGCTACATGATCTTGCACTGAGAGGGGAAAAATATCCACTATAAACATCATGAGAACATCACTGATCTGGAAGAACAATTTCCAGGAAGCAGGTGAACAAATGATTTAACTCAAGGTAGTTTTGACCCTTGCCAGGGTCTTATAAAACACCTTATTTCTTTACAGTTGACTGTGTGTAGCGTTGAGATGCACTGGTCGAAAGGCTTTGATGTAACTCTCCATTGACCCATAATAAGTTTCAGTCTTGGAAAACATGTTGGGGAAAGCCTGAGGGGAAAGGGAATGCACATTCGGAAGCCAGTGCTCTCTGCTGGTGTAGTGTGGGCTAAGTGACTTGTGCCAATTAACAGAAATTATTGGTTTGGACTCTTATTTATGAGGCTGATGCATCTGTGGAGAGTCTGCTGTTCTCTCACCAACAATGGGTCTCTATGTAGACAAGTTCTAGTTAGTTCCCATAGAAAGAGGTAAAATACAATAGTTCTTAATTGGGGCTGTCAGCTGCTGATTTACAACTTCTTTGTGGCATAATTTTCTTTGCTTACTGGTCCTAAGCTTTATTTGCTTTGGGAGAATACCACTGTGCATGTTTCAGTGTGACATTTACAGTGTTCTTCATGTAAATTGGCCCAGCAGATGCCCAGCAGCAGCCCAGCAAGAGCAGACCAAGAACTTACAAGGGCTGGCAGAGGGAAGTGCAGTGAGGTCAATGTGGGGATGTGATTCCCCTGCCTGGAAAGGATTCAGGAACTGGATCAGTTGCTGTGGAAGGATGCTCTGGAGAGCAGATGCAGAATTACTTTATTTTTGCTCCAGGTGCCCTTTTTCTCAGCAAAATCAAACTAGTATTTTTGGGCCATGCTGCCCAGTTTCAAACCTTGAAGCATTTTTCTTCCACTGAATGTTTAGTTTATTATTTATTTGACTATTTTAAAGAAAAGCTGTCAGAATACATGTTGTTCCTCCTGTCTTCTGCTCCAGACCCTTTCACAAATTTGAAAATAATCTTATAATTGTGTTTAAAAGAAGAAGGGAAAACTCATTTTGGAGAAAAATCTGAATGTCTGTCTAGAAACAAACATTTTGGAAAGAGTGAAAATGAGGTTTTGTAATTGGAATTGATTTTTTTGGTTCACCATGGAATTTGCTCTCAAGTCCCCATGGCAGTGCAGGCAAAAAAGATGTAAAATAGGATTGATGATACAATGACATTGGGCACTGCAGAACCTGGTGTGTGGCTGTGATGGTGTTATAAGCAATAAACCCATGATATGGCTGCATGGTGCAGTGTAAGGTGAGATGCTGCAATTGTCTGAAAAGATGGAGATGCTGGTTTTGCTAATACTATGGAGTAAGATAAACTATGCAGCAAGAGCTGGCACAGCTTTTGTATTTGGCTAGATCTGGCACTGATTTATATCAGGAAGGAGTCTCATGCAGCGGGGCACTGTAGGGAGCCAGTTGCTTGTGATTTACTCGTTGTGCCAAACTTGCTTGGGGTTTTATTTTTAAAAACCCTGTGTAGTGTCTTTTTCCTGCCTCCCCCTCCGGCACTGAGCAGCACTAAATGCTGCTTGCCACGAAGGACGTTTAAACTAATTTTCCAGAAGTGCTGATGAAGCAGGACACACTTTTATTGCTGTCATAATATCTCTCAAGCTTGCTTCCTTGATTGCGTTTGTAAAACACTGAGCTTAATAAGTTCAAACCGCAAGGAAGGGATGGTGCAGACGATAGCCCCTAAATGACAGCCCATCTGCTTGCCCGTCTTGCAGGCCAAAATGACTTCATTACAAGGCAGTATTAAGCTGAGAGCAGAGGCTGGCAGGAAATCTCATCCTTACTGTATCTATTGCTATGCTCTTGCCCCATTTGCTCCCATGGAATGTGCCAAGGTAATTGGCACACAGGTGCTGTTCCTCCTGCTGGGAGAGTCGTTCATTATACAGCATGCTTCCTGAAAGCAGGGGAAACATGTGCCTTGCATGTCAGCATATTTACACACTAGTGTAGGACAGAGCTGGATGGCTGCCTCCTGATGAAGGGTGCGCAGCACTAGCTAAAAATATTAGACAGCAAGAGAAGGGGGGTAGGGCATGGTGAACAGACTGCTGTAATGCAAGTAGACTGCTGTTCCTGAGGCATATATTTCCCTGCTTGAAACAAGTTTTAAGAAGACTTTAGATGCCGTCAGCGCTATGACAAGCAAAAGCTGGAAGTTTGTGGACCCCACTCTGGACCCAGTAATCATACACCATGAGTCTGGAAGACTTCTGATGCAAGTAGAATAATATCCATGTTACCTAACAGTGAATGCACACACATCCTGGTATCCAGCAGTCCAAGCTGCCAGTGGCTGGGAGCAGCCAGCTCAACCCCATCCAAAGTAGTCTAAATCAGGATTGTCAGTCTCTGAAGAGGACTCAGTTCTGTAGTCAGGCTCCAAACTATAGCATTTAGTTGACTGTCACAGGCAAGAGAGATTTCTCTTCCCTTGAAGAAGGGCTTGAACTAAGTTCTAGTGTACTTTAGTCTCCCATTCAAATCTACAAGTATGCCTCATCTCCAGCCTGTGGCATCTGCAAGTCTAAGCCAGTCTACAGCAAAGTTGCTGTCTTCTGGGTATGACCTGCAGGTGCAATGGCTTTGACTTCTTTGGCTCTCCTGAAATTATAGTCTATTTATCCCCCAAATTCATCAAATTCTTTCCCCTCTTCCACCCTGGATGCTTCTTGCCCTTAGTCCTGCTATTGCACCTATTTCCCTGTCAAAAGCCTTCTCTGGAATCAGAGATCCACTGGCCAGGCTGTTTGGGGTGGTTCATCTCTGTTCTCAGCTTCAGCAGCCTCCCTCCTTGTGCATATGTACCATAGCAGCACACTCTCCACAGCCAGAGGCCCTGCTATTTCAGTCCTGGCCTTGGTCTGGGAAGACTGTGGTGGCAGATTATGCTGTGATTCTGTAACAATGACAAAATGTTGGGTGTACATGGAGCTGTGTATGCTCATAGCTGACTTAACAGTAGCTAATTAATTTTCTCCATATTGTGATTCACTGGAGCAGCATTTTATCCATCTGTGGATAAAATGCTCTGCAAAGCTTTGTCCTGTCAAAGTTGCTGATGTGGGATGATAGCAGACACATGTGTTCTCATTCCATGTTTCACCCCTAATTGCTGCGTCCTGTTCCTCAGTCTACTCTTGGGTTCAAATGAATACAGAAGTTACCTCTGAATTAAAAGAATTGATTCTTTGAAGTCTTGCTGAGGGTTTTTTTGGGTTTTTTTTGTGCAAAATATTTCCTG
>JBCJKH010044570.1:25483-57301 GCA_039877255.1 Loriculus beryllinus
CTGAACCCTGGTTAGGATATTGTGTCTACAAATCAAGTCTTAATGGGAGTCAGACTGGGTGCTGGGTCCTGTTGGGTAATCAGGAGATGGGGGATAGCAATTGATGCTTTTTGGCAATTTGCTTCCAAATGTCTTGGCAATAGAAATAATTTAGATCTAATGAAATAGATGTAGAGGAGAGAGGAGATCATCTCTCAGGCCAGAAAAGGCAGTTTATGTCACTTACTCAACACTAGCTTCAGGAGAATCCAGTTTTCTTGAAATGGAATATCGTGTGAGTTTCTTTTCCCTTCTTTCTCTTTATGTTGGCACTCACTTGGGAAACATGGGCTGCTATGGATGTTGGGGTATATCTGAGTTCTCTGTTGGAGCTGGGATCTGCTGGGGCTGAATAAATGAGAATAAAAAAACCCTGGTTGCACAGGCCATCTTTCTTTGTCACTAAAAACCAATAAGACAGTAAAAGACATACATTTGATTCCAGGGTCATTGCATGATTTGCATGTGACTCATTGTGAGAAATACTTTAAGGTGCCTCTAGATGTTAATAGTCTGGTTCTTCCCTGGCGTAACTCAGTTTCCCTCCTTTTGTGCTAGATGCTGCAAGGTGTCAAACATCTGCACCTTGCAGCAATAACTGCAAATGTAACAGTGTGTAATCGATCCCAAGCCTTTGTCTGGAGGAGAGGGAGCAGTGGGTGACCTCTCTGAACTTTCTCCATCCTCTCCAGAGCCCAGCTGGCGCACTGTTGCCAATCTTATTTGGCTAAGGAAGCACAGGATCAATGTTTTTGACTTGTCAGTATTCTTGTCCAGCTTCGCTTCTTTTTAATCCTGCTCACTTACTGCTCTCTCCATTGCACTTGTTTTATTTCTGCTTCTCTTGATTTCCACTTCTGCTCCTTTGTGGCACAACCTTTCCACATCTTTAAGTTCACGGCCCTTGTACTGTGTGCTTGATACAGTTTTAAGTAACTTTGTAGTTTCTCTTCCCTTCTCAGTCCCTCCGGAATTGATATCACTCAGATAGTATTTTTTTTTCTTCTAAGGATTTTAGACTCACTTCTCTATCCTGCTATTGTAACTGTGGTCTCTCAGTCCCAGGCTAACTTGATGCATCCCTGTCACAGCTTCTGCACATCTTTGTAATGGTCCTTTGTTAGACTGCTGTCAGCAACGAAATGCATTTTCAAATATTCTTCCTCTGTCTGCTGTTGCTGAAGCTTTGCTGCTGAATTCAACCTCATGCCCTGAACCTCTGAGCAAGGAGAATAGGGACTTTCTCATCCCTACTTCTGATCTCAGGGAAATGGCTTGGTGAGAAATGGAGCTCATTTCCCCAGTGTCAGTCCCATGATCATGAGGCAGACCCTGCTGCTTCATGGGATACTGCTTTAGAAGGAGGCAAGGGCCACAGCAGATGCTCATTTACTGGAATGGGCTTCACTTTGTGCCCTTTGCCTCTTGTTCTGATTCTGCGCAGCACTGAGAAGAGCTTCGCCCTGTTATCTTTACTCCCTGCATCAGGTATACACATAAGTAAGGTCTTCCTGAGTGTTCTCTTCTTCAGGCTAGACAACCTCAGCTCTCTCAGCCTTTCCCTGCATATTGGGTGCTCCAAGCCCTTAGTCATCTTTGTGGTCCTTTGCTGGACCCCCTCCAACATGTCCATGTCTCTCTTGTTCTGGGGAGCTCTGCACTGGACACAGGACTCCACATGTGTCTTGCCAGTGCTGAGTAGAAAGGAGCGACCACATCTCCCTCAACCTACTGGTAACCTTCTCCCTAGAATAGCCTAGGATGCTCCTAGCCTCCTTTGCCGCCAAGATAGTGATGTGAGCTGCATGCTTTGGTATGTTTTCAGTTTAATTTGTGTCATCAGTGTTTATTCTGGCTGCTGGAGCTCTTTCTGTTTGTATTAAAGTGTTTCAGTTTGCACTGAGTATTATCAGATTGCAATCTGGTGTGAAATGGGCAAAAGCTGATTGAAGGGCCAAAGCAATTCTCTTCCTCATCATCTTCCAGTATAAGCACTGCTGTTGTAAGCTCCAAAACCACCTGTGAATGAAAAAATGTTCTTAAATTCTTGGATGACTTCCAGCATCTGTCTGTGGGGAGGATAATCTTTCTGTGAAGAAAGGATGGAAGCCTGCGTATATACAAAGGTGACATTAAACTGAGCTACCCTTCCACTCACATTTGTTAATAATCCATTGCATATGTTTCAGAGGCTTAAAGGCCCAGTGTGAATTTCTTCTTGGGAAGAGGAGCCTTGTACAATACGGTTTTGTGAGCTCTAGAGATAAGCAAATCATGCTCAAATATTTTGAATCATTGATGGGTATTTTTTCCCAGCTTTAATCATTGCTGTCATGACAGCCTTATTTTTACCCAGGTGCTTATTTCTTGTGGCAGGAAAGTGAGACAGTGGCACATTTACATTGGAAAGGAGAAGTCTTAGCACTGCTGGCAGTACCCAGGGCTTGCTTGAGAGCAACTTGGGTGCTGTGCACAGTGATAGGATCATAACAGAGTCTGCCTATTAAGCAGCAAAAAACCTGCTTCAGAGACCTGTCTGTTCATTCAGATTTCCACATTGAACATAGCAACCATTTCCTTGAGCATAATCTCAGAGAATTGCAGCCTCTCCAGTGATGCCTCCTCTCTCCTGTTGTAATTGATAACTGCCTGTGCAGTATATGTGGAAAATACTGTCCAGCCTCTTTCTTCTGCCTGTGGCAATCCTCAATTACTCTTGTATCCCCCTTCCCAGTGCCACCAGAAAAAGCCTGTGTTGTTTTCAAATGAAAAAAATCCCATTCAGCAACATAAAAGTTTCTTTGCTGTGGAGGGTCAGCAATGGGTGGATTACACCCTGAAAATCCCCTGGCAGTTCTTAGAAAATAGGATTTAGATCTTTGTATAAAAGCAACTTTTATTAAGCAAACCATCATCCAGTTGGTTCCCTGGAGTGCTGAGCTAGGTGAATTTAGGAAGCTTTTAGCCAGGAAATTGGAGGGACATGGTTGTCTGTCACAGACTTAAAAACCTTGCTATTGCCCCCAGGGATGATGCTTCGATACTGGTGCAGGAAAAAATCCATATGTAGTCAAAGCATGAGGAGAGTGGCTACCAGGTGATAATATTTCCATTTAAAATCAAAGGGAAAGTTCCCACTGTAGTGTGAGCTTATTGGGTAATCAACTAAGAGAACTCAAGGCCTTTAAATACTACAACTCTGTTTACCTATATGGTGGTTCTATTTGTGTTGATTGATTTCCAAAATGTCGACAGCAAGGTGTTGCTGCTAAGTTTAAGAACCAAATGAACAACAGCCCTGTTTCTGAGGGCAGAAGTGAAGAATGCATGGCAGGCACTTTGAGAGAAGCTGTGTGTGTGCATGTGCACTGCATACTGTAGAACAAATGCCTGTAGCTGTGATGCACGTTACTGCTCAGGGTGACCTTGTGAACATGGCCTTTGGGCTTAGTCTGGACTCATTATATTCCTCAGGGTAATGTGAAAAGCCTGAAGGTTGTTGTCTTCTGGGAGCTGCCAATAGCTACAGTGACCTTAGTTGGAGACCCCACAATTCTAGGGTATGGCACACTTGACCCCTTTTGTGTGATCATGTTTTCCTGTGCTAGCTGAAGAGGTTATGGCATTAGGGACTGCTACAATGGCACAAATCTAATTGGAGATACTCTTTATGATTGTGTTTCTCTAATGGAGCTGGGAGCCTCTTGCAAAGTTGAGTAGCAGTGATCAAACCCTGGAAAGCTTGAATGTCATGGATCATCTGAGATTAGGTAAACACAGTTGCAGGAATAAAATGGACCCTTGTGCCTGATTAACCTATTTGGGTTTTTTAATTATTATTTAAAGCTATATATATATTTTCCTCTTATGATAACTGGGCCTCTCTGTCCTAGTTCAGAGGGAAGGGTGCTGTGGAGAGATGGGCCACTGCTGATGCACCTGCTTCACTGCACAGCATGTGGGGCTGGTGAAGATTAGCAGGCAACACTGATGAGGCCACAACAGCATTGCAGTCACCTCCCTTCTGTGTAATGGAAGCAGACAGGGACCAAATGGGTCATAAACATAACCCTTAGCTGCAGGGGAGGTGCACCCTGTGATGTACCCTCAAGGACTTGTCCTTGGATCATCTGAATGGGGGGGACCTGTTGACATGGAGTCAGGGACTGGTTTAGTCAGACACACTTGTGTCTGGCTGCTGAGAAATGCCTTTGGGCATCACAGCTCAGAGTGACACCCTTCTCCTCTCATCCCCATGGAGAGACAAGGCTCTGCACAGGACGCAGTCTCTGTTCATTTCTTTGCCTGTTGTGCTGGACCCTGCTATGCAGCCCCCATGGCTTTCCCAGGCTTTTACTGCCTGCAAGCAATAATTGTACATTAACACCTGCCTGTAGAGCTGCAGAGGCTGGATTTTGCCCTTGTTGGACAGAGAAGATGAGTAGCAGGTAATTTTTGACCTAATGAGACCTTTCAGTAACAGAGCGCTCTTGGCACAAACAATATACCCTTATTACCTTATTTTCCCCTCCCCTTTGCCAAGTGCTCCCTTATTCCTATTCCAGGTGCTTCTGCTTCTGGAAAGACATTTATCATTTTCCCATCTTAGACAGTAGACATTTCTTCCCTCCTTCTTGCTCTCTCACTTTATCTTGCTCAAGGGGTCTGTGCTACCTTTAATTAGCTGACACTTCACTTCTGCAGATGTAAATGACACTAAGGGAATGTGGCTGAGGCTTTATTACAGAAATGCTGTTTGCCCTGCAGAAGCAAACCTCCAAATAATCCCGCAGGAAAGGAATAAACCTTGAAGGCAGGTGCAGGAGCTGTAGATGAAAAAGATAGGAAGCGGGACTGATGGGTTAAGGAAGGAGAAAGAAATAGAGAAGAGAAAGAAACAGGATAGGGCATATTCTTTTGTGTCCAAACAGAGAGCAAAGATGGTTTAACAGAACCAGCAGCATTTTATGTTCAGGTTACTGGCAGAGGTTTCTAGGTGAGTGGATGGGGCAATGTCAGGCCTCTGCCTGGCTGTCACTCCTATCATTGCCCAGCTTCTTGCCTAAAAGCTGCACTAGGAAGATAACTGTTAAAGATGGTGGATGCTGTTCTAAAAGCCTTGGTGTTGCTTTGTGACTGAGCATAGGGCTTTCAAATCAAAGGACTGTCTCACCAAACATGGCTGTGCTAACCTAAGCTGACAGGCACTGGTCTCTTTGCATTTCCTGACTGTGAAAACCCACCCATGACACATTGTGAAATAAATATCCCTGTGTCCCTATGCTCTGGCCCCTTCTCTTCGTAACTTTAGTAAGGCCAGAGAATCCCTCTTCACTGTGAGAAGATGTTAATGCTTGCAAAGGACCCCTGAGGAGGAGCCTCTCTTGAATTTTTGCCCCATGGCTGCTGCCAACATTAAACCCCAGGACATAATGATAACCAAATGACTGCAGAGATAAAAGGCTAGAAGAGAGTCAGAGAACAAGCATCTGTGAAGGGAGGAGGGCAGCTGGCTGGGAAGGCTCAGAGGATGTGAGGGAAGTGACATTCACTTAACAGCAGCCTCTGTGCCTGTTTTTCTGTTATTGATGCTTGCTTTTCCCCTCCCTCTTTTATTTTCATGGTGTGTCTGTTACATCTACGGCTCATTAAGCAATAAGATGTTAATGTCTGAAAGCTGCAGGATTGATACCCTCCCCCTCCTCTGTTCTTCTTTGCCTTTTTTTTTTTGTTCAATACCTATTTTAGCTTTGTTTTGGTTCCTCTCTGTGTCATTGTCTTCTACTGGCTCCCCTCGTTCACAGTGTAGCTCAAAGGAGAATAATATTAAGAGTTGGAAACTTTGCTCTCTACCCTGCTGAGGGATTTTTTCCCCATCTTTTAAACCTATTAACTCTATTTTAAAATACTATTGATGATATGTTGAGAGATGTTTCGTTGGGGAGCGATTCTACCAGGAGTACCATGTGTAATGACCAGTTTGAATGGGCAAAAGACCCAAATGAGGGACAAAAGTTGGTTATCCCAATGAATTAAAGACACAAAAATGCCATGGAAACAGAAGCATTTATGTCAGGCCATAGCAGAAAAGAAAGCATGGACAGTGTGTTTGACAGCCAGTGCTCCTTGTTCACTTGTTGGCTCCTAGCCTGATTGGCTATTGGACTGATGTGAAAGAAGGTCTGTGGGAAGAGTTTTTGGGCTGGGTCACTAAGAGAGCTGCCTGATCAAATGGACATTTCGGAGATCAGCAAATGCTGATGTGCTTCATCCTCCCTGAAGATCCCCTCTCACCAACTCAGAGGGTAAGGGAGCACAAGTCAAATGACTCCCTTGCTTTGAAAAATGAAAAATGGTGGGAAGTTACAATAGAAGTCTTCAAACATATAAACAAGAGCTGCAGAAAGGAAGGTGATCACCATTCCTTATTTCTTCTTGGAACAGGACAATCAGAAATGGGCTGAAATGACAATAAAGAATGCAGGCTTTAACAGGAAACCTGGTATTGTTAGACCAGTGCTGGAACAAAGCATCTGTAATGCTCTGTTGCCATGCCTAGAAGTCTTTAAGCTCAGTTTAGAGAAGGACCTGTCGCAGCACTGAGTCTTGTCTTCTGACAGTGCTGTGGATGTTATTTTGCCTTCAGTTTTCTTTCTGGCTCTAATGCAGAGGATGCTATGTAGTTTTTATATGGGAATTCCTCTAGTGAGTAACTTACTATGGAAGTAAGCCACTGCCAAATACCCTCATCTTTGCAATCACCCTGATTCTTTCCAGTGCAGCTACAACCCAACAGAGGAATTGCCTGTAGGTACATGTGTGTATTCACTCACATACATCCATCATTTATGTGCATTTGATTGTAGATGAGAATTTTATTTATAGCACAACCTTTATTTCTTCCTTCACCAAAGCTCTTAAGGGTGTTGTACATCATCATAATAAAACCCATTGCAATAAAATACTACCTCTGGAATCTTTGAAAATGAAAACCAGGCAGAGGAAGCTCAGTAAACAAAGGGCAGGGGGAACGAATGGGCAGTTTACACATTTAAGGTGCCAGAATGGCCATATTGCAGCTAGAGCCTACAGATTATACAGAAGTCTGAGAGTCTTTGAAGAAATGGGGTGAGACAAAAGCAGACAATGCTTGGATAAATGTGTAGAGGATGGCAGGGATTGGTTAGCGGTATTAATGCACCTCATATCTGGGAACAGTTTAGAGGAACAGCTAGTGGTTAGAGAGAGACTGTGACTATTCCCCAACCTACTTCCCACCTTTGTCCAGTAAATTTTTCCTTATGGGAGAGGTGAAGAGCTTGTTCACATCATTTTCATACTCAAGTGCCCACCATGATGGAACTGGCTGCAGATCCAAGCTATGATTGTGGTATGTATGAACAGACAGGGACTAGACCTTGCACAAACAATCTTTTTAATTTTTTACCACTTTCCACCTATTTCTTGAAATCTTTGTGGAAATCTTTTTTTTTTTTTTTCTGTTCTTGGAGCTATTCTCTGGTGTAGTTACAGTTCTTTTGCACATCTCCCTAAAACAATGTGTCTTTATGCTTCTTTCTTAGGCTCAGTCTTCTTTGTCCTCTTCTGTTCTACCCAGATATATTTATTCCCAAACCATAGTGCTGTTCTTTTTATCATTTTGGATAGTCAAAGTTTGGCTGTCCTGTGGGAGAGCTGTATATTTACGACTGGATTCTGCCCACAGCAGAAGCAGTGCTTGTTCATTGTGTAGTCATGAAGAGACATCAGAGAATATGCTGACCTTGTTCTAATTAATGGATAGTGGGGTAATGGTTCTGTGTGACGCATTAGATGCAGAAACTGGATCCAACACTTCTACATTTAGGGTAATTGAAATTCCGAGACATTTATTATTTTGAGCACACTACAGTAACTTGGGTCTTTAAATCTCAAATTAATTATTTCAGACATTTACAGGAAGAAAACAAGAGGCTGGAGAAAAAGGGAGACAGCAGTCTGTTGACTGATCATCCCAAGGAAAGGCTTTACTATTATGTGCTATTCCCTGTCTGAAGGTGAGAGAGAGAGCTGGGAAACTAGTGCTGGATCAGCAAACCATGGATCTTTCTTAAGCACTAGGGTGTGCTGGCTAAAGGCTTCTCAGTAAAATGCTCCATAGGACAATGTCTGAGGAGAAGGTGCATCAAAAATATACATGGGCTGAGGAACTAGCCATTGTTGCTTGCCAGATCCCAGAGTCGTGATAAACAGCTGCTGGAGATTCTCTCTTGAGCATGCAGAGCTAAAGGTGAGAAGAACCTTGCAGGCCATGTGGTGGTAAAGGTGCTGGACTGTAACAGGGAGTTTTCCACAGTTTAAAACTGATACCGTGACCTGGGATGGGTCATTTCCCACTCTGTTTCCCTTTGCCAGAGATGAGAGCTTCTTTCAGGGCAGGACTGACCCTCACTGGTGCTGATGGTGACGTTTTGGCTGTATCTATTGCAATGCCAAGAGCATTCCCTGATGCGGCTGCTGCATCCTGTGCACAGAGCACACAGCTTAGCTGATGCCCTTCTCTGAGCCTTGGAGGCCTCTCAGGGTTTACTCAGGTTAGCAGAGACAATTTGCTATGAGAATTGTTTTGCCAGTCAAGTGCTCTGGATTGTAACAGCCTGTTATTACGGGCCTCACCTGTTATTTTCTATATAGCAACTTGCACAATTAAGGGAGATAGATATGTAATAACCAACCAGCTAAGTAAAGGGATTGGAAACCAGGCTAATAAAATCCATTTCCATCAGCTGCTCTGTTAGAGTGGTGCCTCAGCCAGATCTTTTGCTTCACAAACAAGGAAACACGTTCGTTTTCACTCTGTTGTTTTAAAACAAGCAAATAACTATCTGCTTCAGTCTCCTTCTCCCACTCCTATGTGAGCATGGGAGGGGTTGGCACAGATTTATGCAAAATAAAACAAACGTGCTTGGGGGAAAAAAACCAAAACCAGAGAAAATACAGAAAAAAGAAAACTTGAAATCCATTTTTGAAGCTATTTTTCAGTGTTCTGCTTCATTCCCTGCCCTAGAAGTCTTCCAGTAAAAGATAAAAAGTCTCACATAGCATATGGTGCTGCTTATTTTTGACGTGATGACTTTTATGTCCCACATGGAAGAGATCCACAGGCTTGAATGGAGAATAAGCACTTTGCTGTTGAATTGTGGAATGTGCTTGTAAATGAGAAACATGTTATTTCCTGATGCTGTTCAGGGCGGTCTCATTAGTGCTGTGGAGGAAAAGGTGTTGTCTGGAGTTTTGGAAGCACTCCTATGCAGTGTCACCTCATTTTTGGGGTTTAGAGGGTCCTAGGGCTGTGCTGGTTGTGCCTCTGCTCCATTCATGAGGATGGCCTGTAAAAGGGCAGGGAAAGAGAGATACAAGAAAAGAGAGAAAATAAAGAGCTATAAAAGATAGAGTATAGTGATATTTTGTCCTGAACTTTCATAGTTTGCCAGGTACAATGATGAAAGCAAATATGAGTTACCTTGAGTGGGAGCAAGAAGAATTCAAATATCCAACTTCAGGGATTAAAACGGTGTGTTTAAACCAAGAGCCCAGGCTTCCAGCCTAGTTGTAGTGACCCTGAGAAATGTGTCTTTTTCCATTTGCTATAGAAAGAGGCAAAGATTATTGCTTATAACAACTGAGTGCACAGAGAAGCTTTACCAATGTTTCCTATTTAACTTTTCTTTTGTCTTCAGTTCCCCCTCTTCCCCCCCTACTTTTTCTTTTAATCCTTGAAAGTGTAGTCAAAGAATTGTTTTGCTCTCCTCAGGAGCATTGTTGTCTTTGAATGGCCATTTGCTGGGAAGAGCCTTGGCCAGAGCTGTTGGCATAGTGGGCTGATAAGAATAAGGTTTGCTCCTTCAGTTCCTTTCCATTTCATTTGCATTTCATTCACTATTTCCAAGTGAAACTCCCAAATACTCCCTAATACCAGCATGTTCTGGTATTTCATGGTCAGTTTTGCCTAAAAAAAAAGAAAATCAGTTTTGACTCTTCTGTAATGTTAGCCTCCATTACACTGGTGGTGTTATTCCTAAGGACAAATCTTTCCTTTCTAAAGTCAGTGTGTGCACCTAAAACTCCCCAGGCACTTACTGAGCTATTTCTCTCAATATTTACAGATTTATAAAATGCACTATTTCCTTTTAGCTGTAATCTGCCTCTTCTGAAGCACATGATAAGTCAAGGACAAATAGATAGTGTGATGGCTGGCTCAATCAGTGCATCTGTTACAAAGTGTTCCCGAGCCTTCCTGGGAATAACAGTCTGATTTCATGTATCTGAAGTCCGACACCTTCCTCTGGCTCTACATCACTTGTTGTTTCTTTCCTTTTGATTTCTCTTTGAAATTCCCAGTTCATTTCTTGGTCAGAGAACCCCCTCCTCAGTCCCCTCTGTTGTTCAGAGCCCTTCATAACCTGGCATAGGATGAAAGGACTGTATAGATAATTTATGGGAAATCAGTAATTGAATCTTGACTGTTCTCATAAATCATATCGCTTAGCTATCAAACAGCTGTGGGTAGTATAACATATTCCAAACCCTGCGTAATTGATGACTCCCTTGCAATAGTCCAGTACACATGACTGGTATTTTACTTAGGCTTTTTTCTTCCTCCCAACGATGTTTTGAAGTCTCCAGTGAGGAAAGCTCAGCTATCTGAGTGGACTTGTAAACTGAATGGCCAAAGTAATTAAGGAAAAGATGCTGATAAAAGCAGAATGTAATCCAAATTGATGGGTAAAATGAATCCTTCATGCTTTTTCTTTAAGGGATTTGGAATGATAAAGGCACCTGAGGAGGGAAGCTTTATCTCTGGATTGGCTTATGGGTTGTGTTTATGCAATAGAGAAGTACTTATGAAAATGGGCGGGTGTAAGGGAAGCTAGTTACATGTTGGCTTCTGTCAACAGCAAACATCCTGCAATGTGCATCAGCTGTCTCAAGGCTTTTCCTGAAGCCATCAGCTTAGCAAACCCTGCAATCAGATCCTCACTAACTGTGGGCAAAATCAAGTGCTAGTGAAGTGCTTTAAATTTACTCCTACAGGTCATGATGGGGATCTGAATGCTGGTGCCTGTAGAAGCAGCGTGCTTCCTGTGTGCTTGCCACATGCTGCTTCCCTCTGCATCCCACCCACTGCAGAAGCTCTGTTGAGCTAATGAGGCCAGGAAGGTTGAGAAAACCATGTCTGAATGTCCTGTGCTGAGCAGACATGAACTTGGGCTTTTTGATATTATCATCGTGGGTGTGATTCTGCTGTGAAAGTAACCACTGACTTCACCTGCTTCGGGTTCCAGGGCTCATCCTGCAGCCCAGATGGCCGTACACTGTCAGAGCTTTTCTGCTGTTTGCTAGCAAGGGAGACAAGAGTTTTTGGTATCCTAGCTAACTCTGACTATACAGCCGAGGGCTGTGTGCTTTACGGCTGAGCCTGTTAACAGTGTCTGCAGCTGCCATAAAAACCTGCAGGCTGCCTTGTGCACTAGAGCTGCTGTAGAAAATGATGCACTGTTTTGACAGAAAAGGGGTCCTGCATGCCAGGACCAAAGCACATCATCAGTGATGTGTGACTTTTCCCATCCATTTAACAAAGGTATTTGCTGAGGCCCCCTTGAAATCTGTGGCAGATTTACAAGATGCAGAGAGTCATGGTAATATATACAGTGGTTGGTGCGTGCTGCTGTGGCTGCTAACTGGATGATTGCTTAAATACACAGTAGTGCTGCTTAAACACAGAGAAACCTGCATAAATTACCCCATTTTTCCTGAAGGGAAAAATGATTTGCTTTTTGTTGGTTCCACTTTGGAGTTCACAGGCTCTTCAGTACAGAAGATAAAGAGACCTGAGGCGATAAAGAGACCTGAGGCCAATTTATCTTGAAAGAGTCATTTTGTGGTGTGTCTCTGTTGATATTTGAGTTTGGCATAAGGGGCGTACTTTGAAGGGACTCTCTTGATTGTCCCCTCCTGCGTGCTGAGTTTGTGTGGGATATAGTGGGTGCTGAGATCCTGGAAACAGGAAATGATTGAATCAAGGCTCTGTCCAGCTGGTTGTAAATGCGACACAATGGACCTTGGAGCTGAACTGCAGTGTTAGTTAGAGTTAGAGATGCAAACTTTTTCAAAGATCTGCTTAAAAAAACACAATTATCTACTGATTTTGTAAAGTATTAACCAAAAAGTAGCTCCAAACCTGAAGAGAATAACAGTTGCTTATGTTTAACCTTAATTCAGCCTGGAGAGATATGAGATTCAGTACACTGTAGACTCTTGGGTCAAGATGTAGCTGGAGCATCTCTGTTCTGCATCTCTGCCATAGTCCAGGACATTTGCTCAACAATGTGTCCTTTTATCTGGTATTTGCTCATTCTTTATGAGTGTGCTCTGTTCACTGGCACTTGCCAAAGGGAAACTAAAAGAGATGCTCTGAGGTTTGGGGCTCTGTCCCAAGATTTAATTGAAAATATTTTGCTCAATTTGTTTGCTGTGTTTAAAATAGGAGAAGTCTTCCAAAGAGAATAAGGCTTTAAAATTCTACCACCGTGAGGAATTTACATGCTCTGATTTTAATTTCTGGGTTTAGTTGCTTACTTTAGTTGCAGAGAAGCCATAGAGATTTTCTGTTCTCATGGCCATTAGAAAGCACTGGCTTCACTGCCCTGGCAGGTACTGCTGCAGAGCTGTCTCATCGTGACTCTGTATTTCTAGACAAGTTTCACCAATTCACTCTTATCTTCTGTGCTTCCTGAGGGTTTCTCCAGGGAGGAACCCTGTGACCTGTCCTAACCTCTTCTCTCAGCAATGCACAAGTGCAGATGCCAACCTCAGAAAAGCAATCACAAAACTTTGTTAAACAAGGTGACTGAAGAGAAATGAATGAAGTGGAAAACACCAAGTGACGTGCCACGGCCCATTTGCACATGTCAGTGGGAATATCAGTAGTTCTAATATCAGTCTATAATGCTTTCCGGGTGAGAGGTGGGGAAGGGTTTTGAACTGCAGCTCACAAAAACCATGAGGGGGAACACCACATTCCCAGGGAGAAAAGGGAAGAGAGAATCCAGAGGTACTCACAGCACCCATGGTGAGCAGCAGCACTGTGAGATGTTCCCCACAGCTTTAGCCAGATAACCCACAGGTGAAGGCTGCATCCTGCTCTCCTCTGCAGTGGAGCAGTGATTGCAAAGCTCACAGGGAGGCTGTGATAGAGGAAAGCGACAGTGAGCTGGGCTACCTTTCATATCTCAGACCCTCCCAGCAATGGTAGCTCAAGTCACATGCTGGCTTATCTAATTATTACAATTGGATATAAAATTGCTAATAACCTGGCTTAATTACATCTGGTTTTCTTCAATTGCAGCTTAATGTAAAAGATTCTAATTAAGGTTCATTACATGGAAAATCTGTAGCCTGCTATTTTACTCTTAAGATCATCTAAAACAGAGCGAAGACATACAGATGTTAAATTTCTTTTAAGGGCTGTATTTAATTAATTTTGCTTCTGAAACAATTAACGGATTTACTTGTAGTATCTCAGGAAGTTTACACTCATGTCTAGAGAGCAAGTGCTGCTAACTCAGGCTGCCTTTCTTAGGTATTACTGGGACCCAAAATCTTTTCTTGAGTTCAGCTTGGGAATTTTGGCCTGAAAAGACTGAAACATCTCCCAGGGTAAAGCAGGTGAGTCCCTGCTGCTGCCACAAGCAATATCTCTTAGAAATGCTGGGAGCTTCCCATTCCCTGGAATTTACCAAGAAGGAAGGTGCTTAGTGTGGAGGCAGGGAGTATGTGCCACCCAGTACTTGAGATGGAGAAGACATTTGATTCCTACATTCCTACAACCTCCAGCAGTGAAAACACACTACCAGTTATTAGTCCTACTGAAAGGAGACCTTGAGGAGAGTCTTGGCACATTTTCCATCAGCTTTGCTTGTTTGAGCAGCTGGTTTCTTGCAGCTTTGCCACGGTGAAGTGTGCTGAGAGGGTCTTTGCTCCTGGAGAGGGACCCAGAGGGTTGTCTCCTGATCCTCACACTGTGGTGCTGAGCAGATTGGAGTTCTCTGAAGCACCACAGGTTTCCTGTAATGCCTCAGGCACATTGCTGAGTTTCCCTTTGTGTCTTTTCACCTTCAATGAAAGTTGCTCTTTCTCTCAGCAAAACGTGGAGAAAGCTTCAGACAGCACTCTCGAAGATCATTTGCTTTGCTGAGGCTGTGATGCTAAGTGCTGTATGGATACAGGTACGAAAGGAGGAGGCAGATTCATTTAGGTCATATAGTGAGGGAAGACAGCTGCTTCTATCACTTTTCAGGGAAAGTTTCTGTTTTACATCGTTTTCAGCATCAATGACAGAAGACTTGTGAGAAACCAAGTCTATAACTCAGCAGGTTTCCCTTTTCAAGTTGCTGAAAACGTGGACGAAGTCTCAAGGCTGGTGTTTTCTCTGCTGTTGATTATGCTCTAAATACGTAACATCTGGGCTTGAGGGGTGAGGTGGAAGGGTTTCTTTACTTGTATCAAACCTATTTAATATTTCAAATGATTTGTATCATGGCTTGCTGGATGCTATAGGATTGACTGTACTTTATTGCTTGCAGCTTTAATGCTTTACATTAATATTCCTTCTCATTATAAAGTTTGTAAAATGTTTCATTGTAAAATGCTCTTCTGTTTTCTGCTGTGGAGCAACATGCAGTAGTTTGTGGTCATTTTTTTGACCTTGTGTCAAATTAGGGGAGGAGACAAAGGGTTGAGGCAACTCCTCTGAAGTAAGAAATTTAACCTCATGTTCCCAACTCAAGGACCAGATCAGCATTCTCAGTTGAGCTCTATAACGTTTGCATGTGTAGGGGTGGCTGCTACAGGCGCAGACTGAGTTCACTGAATGGTCCCAGGACAAAGTCTGAGGCTGGATTTAGGGTTTTAATAGACATCTTGAAACTGATGCTTCAGCGTGACTCAGTTTGAAAGTCACAAAGAAAGAGGACGCTTTGTGGTAGCAATTAGGTTCTGTTTACAGCCTAAGAAATAATTGGGAAATGTGCTTGAAAGAGCCATGCTAAATGATGTAAATCCTAGATGACTGGAAAAACTGTAGCACACTTACAAAGGGGGTTTGCTGAATTTTCCATAGCAGCAGCTGCCTCAGGGTGTACACTGAGCTGTTGCAGGTAGGCAAGGAGAGGCAGTGCAGAGGAAGGCTGCCTGCTGATGTGCCTTAGCAGAGTGGCCTGCACAGTGTGCTGTGTAATTCCAAGACATTTTTTGCTCTGCAACAGTGCAGCAAGTGTGCTTTGGGGTACTGGCAGGAGAAAGGAGCTTGTTGGGATGGAAGCTGGGCTGCTTTGCCATAGCACTATGCAGCACATTACAGGTTACAAAGTAAGTGTCTGCAGTGCAACAGCCTTTGGCAGCTGTGCCTGAGCTGGGTGTTTTCTGCAAACAAATGTGAGCTCCCCATTTCTCCTAGAGCTGGAAAGAAGCCCTGAGTTGTCTGTGATAAGATGAGCTGTGCCTTCCCCAAGCAGCAGTGCAGTCAAGTGCTGAAGTATTATTAAGCCAGACAAAGAACAGATTATTTCCCTTTTTAGCCTCCTTCTCCCTACTCAAATTTACCCTGTGCAGCGATCCTCTTCTCAGTCTGCAAGAAGCCTCATCCTTTGGCAGTAGTCTGCTTCGCTATGCTTGGTTGTATTGGCATGTGGCATGGCATTTGTATGGCATATTCTCTAGGGGTTATAGCCTAACCTCCATCTCTAACTTGCTTGATTTTCCATAACATTCAAACACAGGTTTTAACTCTAGCTTTAGTTCAAACCAAGCTTATCTGCTTTCCAGCTTGGCAAGGGCTGTCTTGCAGTCAGTGTCTGCTATACAGGTCCTGGGGACACAAGCCACTCAATTTAAGCACAGCTACAAAAATACAATAAATGCAGATCTCTGTTCTCTGAGCTGTTCTCTAGCCATTTGCTAGTCTCCTGGTTTACAGCTCCGTTTGCTTCTTTCCTGATTCTGCTAGGTTTCCTGACTCTCTCTCCAGGTCTCGGCCTCTACTTCTAGCAGGGAATTCCCTATTCTGTCCTGTCATACACTCACAAAAGTGTCCCACTCAGAGGCCTTCCAACTTCCGTTTCCTTCCTTCTGCTCTCCCTTGTGTGTTGTTCCCAAAAACAAAAGAGAAAGAAATTAAAAATACTGATAAACTCTTCGGTTGTAGACTGGCATTTTCAAAAGCACCTTTAACAGTGAGACGGATGCACCTTGTGGGTTCAATACAAGATTTTCCCACCTAGTTCTGTTACCTGTGAAAAAGAAGAACATATAGAAGATGGTTGTGGTTTGCAGGATCTGCTGTTCATGAAGCACTGTGAGGGACTGGGAACTGTAGTGAGTCCCCAGGAGAATTGCAGAAAAAGAAGAATGGATGCTCTCTGACATGAATCTGGGAGACAACAAATACCAGAGATGAGATCTAAGTGGAATTTTCTTGTAGTCTGAAGTCAGACAAGAGTCCACGGTTTGAGGAGTGTCCTGTGTGCAGGCAAAGTTAGTGTTATTTTATAGTTAATTTACTTAAGTTACTTGCTTTGTTTATTATGTTACTTTGAGTATTATAGTATTGCTTAGACCACACCAAAGCAGATTCTTTTATCACTGCCTTGTATTTGCTGTCCTAATAGTAACTCTTTGTACTGGACTCCTGAATTCACCTGGTTTTGTCCTCCTTTGTACCAGTTTCATGTTACTGTAGACACAATAACATCAGTAATATTCCTCCATATTTATCACAACATACTGTAAGAACGGGCCAAAGCTTTGTATCTAGTAATACATATTTATGCTCTGCAAAAATGTCTTGCTGTAGGATACCCAGTCCAAGACGAATTGCGAGTCTCTTCCTTATGCAGGAAATTACCATCTACAAGGGCACCCTGTCAAAAGCAGGGAGAGAGTTTACAGTGATATGCAAGTTACATTTAAGAAGAACTGAAAATCTCAGCCAGCATAACGCAAACTCTAGAATAAGCTGTCAGAACAAAGCAACCTTTAATATTCATGTATCTATTCAGGATGCATCCCTGCATAATGTGTATTGCAGTCATCAGATACACATGTTTAGCACCTAGAAACAGTAAAATAACTTGTTAAAGCTAAAATGGAAATTATGGGATTGATTTACCTGTGTGCTTATAGTTGCTTTATGCCAGCCTGGTGATATGAAGGAGGCATATAAACTTCATATAACTGGCTGAGTAAATTAGATTAATGTCTTGTTCTCCTTTTTGGAATGGTCTAAAGCAGACAAAATGTACCCTGAGCCTGTACAAATTCCTTTTCTTGTATGTCTGTTGCAGCATTCTGCCGCAGCAGTATTTATAATTTTTCTGGTTTTAAAACATTTTTTAGCGCTAGTTTGTTTTCATTTGCTGAAGGAAACCTGCTAGAAGTTGACTGCCAGGAGAAGCCCACCCTCATACATAGCACACACGTTGCAGGCTCTGCTTGGTCCAGCTTTTACACTTTTGTGGGCAAGTCTGTTTAACCTCCCTGTGAGCACAATTGATTTCCCATTTGTTCCTGCTCTCCATCCGCTATCACACAGTGACTCTAGGAGCACAGATCTCCCAAGAACAGTCGGGGCTGCTTTAGCAGCACCATTGCTTCTTTCTCCTCTGCAAAGACAACAGAGTATGTAAAAATTTTGGTGGCCAAATATGGCCCCTGGGCTTGCAGTTGGGCAGAGGAGTTCCATGCTCAGGTAGGGTTTCCAGGATATGTTCAGTTCATGTGGCTCTCTGCATGGAGTTGTGCTTTGCTTCATATGTAAAAATACATATCCTTATTTATATTTTAAATTGTAAGTTCTCTTTCTGAGAAGGAAAAGACTGAGTTTGTGCAATTTACTGTGATTGCACTTAGCTGCTTTTCATTATAGTACATTGAATGGTTTCTTTGATTTTTCTTTTTCTAACACTATTGATGTTCCTATTATGAAAAAAAAAAAAATCTTAAGTTTTTAGAGGTTTTGCTAAGAAAATAAAAATCATGTTGCATCTTAGTCTCCTTAGCATGAAGCTGTCTTTATAAGACTTCACTGTACGCTTGATGAATGTTACTGGTTCACATAGACAGTTACCTAAAACTCAGATTGGCAGATCTATAGGCAAGAAAGATACCAAGTCTGTGGTGAACTAAGTGCCTGTGGTCACAGGCAAGTGACTAGGAGACTGAGGGCTGAAGACAAATCTGTATGCAAGAGGGTCAGCTCAGGACTAGGTTATGTTGAATGCACATAATCAATTGTACTGTTGTCAAGGAATACAGCTGGGAAAGGAGCATGTCCAGCTGTGGGTGCGCCTGGCCTTGATTCCAACCTGTTTAGTTTATCTTGCCTGCTTCTTGTTCTCCATCATGTTCATTCGCTCATATAATAACTGACTAATGGTACCAAAACCAGATAACACTTTTACGACTGTATCTTTTGAAGTTACAGATCATGAACCCAAAATCTAGTTGGGAAAGTACCAGGCATCTGCTTCACCAGTGTTCTGAGTTGTAGTGGAAACATCTCTGGGTTGGATCCAGCTGTGCAATTAATGAGTAGGCAAGAGTGTGAAATCCCAGGAACATTTATAGCTGATGGGCCTCTTTTGCTGGCACCAATTGTGCCCTGAAGCATTTGTTAAATTTAGTTGTACCAGAAGCTCTGAGTAAATGCATTGTGGGAGGGAGAAAAGCAGTGCCATGGGCATGTTCCTACTCCAACACAATCCTCCTTGATGGAGATATGGGGACTCATTTTGGCTGGTGGGTTGTGAAGAAAGGGATGAGTTAACATTAGATTATTAAGTTGAGATGATCATGCCTTTCAGGGCTTGGCATAAGTCTGAGATGATTATGTCATCATTATGCCAATTCACATGGTGTTTACTTAAGTAAAGTCACCTATGTGGCTCATCAATGGGAGAAGATGTATCGGTTGCTGTTATACAAAGCAGCTGGACCATTAGAGCTTGTGATGCAGGGATGCAGTCTTTGATTGCATATTGCAGTTGCAAGGAGCACAAAGGATGTTGTGGTCTCATTTCCTGGGATACAGAGGTGTTTTGAGAAAACTGACCTTACCTCTATCATTTCTGCTGCATCCTGAGAAAAATAACAAGGCATAACAGCCCATAATACTGTCATTTTGGCTGCAATCACAAATCTAGAATGGCCTTATCTTCATAGCATTGTGGTCATCTTTGTTATGATTGCATCAGGGGCTTATTTCTGTTCTGACACTTACTGATCAGATGAAGGGGTTGCTGAAGGCAGTAATTTCCCACTGCTGGTTAATAGCCACATCCCACGAGGAGTCTGCCTTGGCAAGGAAGCTGGTAGGAGTAATTTCAGAGGGGCTGTAGCCCCATCACCGCCCTTTAGGCAGTGTTTTAAGTAGCGTAATTTAATTAATATTTAATAAACAATCAGAATTTGTGCAAAGCATTGCCTGTCATTTTTAAACAAAAAATAAATGTTCTAGAATTTCCTCTTCCAAAGCCATTTACATTCAGGCTGTACACTTTTGCATCAAATTCTTCACATTTGTATCAGACAGCTTTGGCCCAAGAGGATTACAGGAGCACTCAAACATGTGCCAGAGTATTTGAGCCAAACACTTAATCTTTTAGTGGCTTGTCCATGTTTGGATATACCCAAGAGAAGAAGACAAACCTGCTGACATATCTGGTTCATGTTTGACACTGAAAGACAAAATCCTGATCCCAATTAATTTAATTTTGTAAGTCTCAGCAACTGCAACAGGCTTTCACTGAAAAAAATCTTTTAATTTCATTTGTGTCTCCGCGTTTTCCATCTACTGCAACTGAGCGAAAGCCAATATTGACAAAAAGATCCAAGCATGTCTTGGTCATTTCGCTTCTTGGCCTCTTCAGATTCCCATGGCCCTGAGGATGAACAGAAGTTCACTCATTGCTAGAAATAACATCAATGTGCTTTAGCTGGTTGTGGCTGCTGGCCAGTAATGTTGGCTTTTTAAACAGTGCTTTCACTTTCAAATACATCTGAATGACACACTCAGTTGATTTGCAGAGTTCCTGCCAGCATCTCGGTACCTTAGGTGGTCTGTCCTCACTATAAATTGAACAGGGCAGGATGCTCAGAGTGGAGGGACAGGCTTTCAGACAGCAAGATGAAATAAATCAATTATTACACAGCCAGTCTCAAGAAGGCACCTATTTAGGGCAGCATTGAAGCATAGAGGTAAAGCAGTTTGAGAGGGACAATGGAAAGAAGAAAGGTTAAGCACAGCTGTTGTGCACAAAGCCTGTACACTACTTATAAACCTTCCTGATGTGCAGGACCTTTCTTTGGTTAACACACTTGCAATATTCCAAACCTTTGGTCAAAAACTCCAGCAGGTACAGAACTGCCCTTTATTTGCTTAAGCAAAATATGCCATCAAAGGTAGAAAGCTGGACAGGGTTGCTTTGCTAGAAAGCTTTGCCACTAGTTTGCTAGAGAGATTCAAACAGATACTGCGTACCCCATTGAGACTTAGGGATCAAATGTTAAGGTTGACAGTAGCTTGATGGTCAGGGGAGTTCTGCAGATTCCATGGGATTTGCGGTGGATTTATCAGAAGAGGGTCTGCTGTGCAGTGAAAAATGTTTCCAAGATGCTTCCTGATACAATGAGAATTAGTAAAGAGCTTGTGAAGCGTGTTCTGCTGCAAACCGCATGCCTAAACGAGGTTGTCTTCAATAATTTTTCCCCTCTCTCTCTGTTTCTGCATCTCTTTCTTCTGGATGTTGTCCCTTAGGGAAAATGTCCTTCTGAGACAGAACAAAAGACTGTGTGGATTATGAATTTTTGTTATTAGGATCATAAAGGCTTTTTCTCTTATAATTTCCCTCTCTTTCCTTGTATTTCATGTCCTTCACTTCCCTGTGTGAGCCTGCAGCAGAGAACCACAAGGGCTTTACATCTTCTCCTTTCATTCCTTGCAACATCCTATTCAGAGTTATTCAGTGCCTGCCTGAGGGTGAAGGAACATGGGGTGAGTTTGAGGAAACACTTTCATCTCCCAGTGAAAATCCTTGAATTGGATTTTTGCTCATGGTTGGCATCCCAGGGGATTACAATACAATAATGTAGTGGTAGTGATTTTGTTTGAGAAAGCAGCACTTTAGATTTGTCAGGGAGTTTTGATGTCTGAATAAGCCAACAGAAAGCCAGTATCAGAACTGCTGGTGTATTTGAAGCTCTATCTACCAGGACTTGAAGCAAAAATTCAGTGGAGGCTTGGTCTTGAGGGTCCTGCAGGGTGCTGACACTCTGGTCCTTGAACACACTCAGATTGGTAGTTCCCCATGATCACTCAGAATGGTCAAAAATAAGCACATGGTTATGTGCGGTAATAGATGGGGAGTCGGGGAACTCTATTCTTACAGGCTTTAGCACTTCCAGATTAAATAATACGGCAGCAGTGTCTGGTTGGAAGGAGAAGGATGCTCAGGAGAGGAAGAAATAGTTGCTGTGATTTCAGTAAGACTTTCTTGCACGAGCCTAGACCTCTATTTTCCTGTAGGTGAAAGCTTTCATTCGTGATTTATCCGTGAAAACCACATTTCCCTTATGATTATTTGTGCTTGATGTGGTTTGCAAGCTGTTTACTGGTTTTGTACTAGAGTCTGCCTCATTGTATACTTAGAGTTGAAAATACTCGGCTCTGCTCCTGGTTGCTCAGCTCACACAGCACTGCTTCTGTTCTCTAATTGAATGCATACAGCTCTTGAAATGAAATTTCCACTGGAAATGTTTCTGTTGACAAGTTCAGAAAGTGCTGTCTGGAAGCTTTCTTTGTCTTCTGCCTGAAAGGTATCTGTCCTAGAAACATGCCCGCTTATAAACTTCTTGACCTAGAGAACCCTTAAATATGGCAGGACACAAAAATGACTTCAATGAATTCATAAGAAAAAAAGAAAGAAAGAATATAAATAAGAAGCATTTCCTGCCATGTTTTAGGTGGTTTAGTAACAGGAGCTGCAGACACTTTGATGCTGCTGTTTCTCTTCATGTTATACAGATGCTTTTCACCTACATCAGTGCTGGAGTTTGGTCTGCAGTATGTTCTTTCAGCATTCTTAGCTCACCTTAAAAATAAAAAGATAAAAAATAAAGGGAAGAAGGAAGTAAAAAGGGTGTCTGTGTGTGTGTGTTCCTAATGTAAACTTGTTACTTGTTCTTAATGCGTAAGTCCTTAGGATTGCTCCCAATGTTTTGAGTGATTACTGAAAGAATGCATTTGCTGCTTTGCACAGCTAGGGAAAATAAAATCTGATCGGTGCTTTGATTCCTTTGGCAGGTTTATATTGCCTCCCTATGACAGGCAATCCTTAAAACAGGTGCTTAAGTTATGTTATGCATGTGAGTTAATTCCTCCCTGCTACCCAAAGAAATCAAATGCTCTTCTTTTCTTTCTGTTCTATTTTTCTAACTTAGAACAATTTATTGTGGGAGGTTTATAGGGTCACTATATCTAGGTGCGCAGCAGCTCAGTGGAGGTAAGATAAGTCAGAGTACGAAAGCTTTTTGTCTGTATTTCAAAGCTGAAGAAAGAGGCAAGGTGCATGGACTGGGCTGCACATTGCAGAGAGAAATAATTTGGTAATGTTTCAGATTCGGTCACAAGAGGAGGGAGAGATAGAATCTATTTCTCTAGTGAAGGAAATCTTCTGCTTGTGTTTATCAACATTTAAAATACATCTCTAACTGTAATTTCCAGTGTGCCAAATGAAATTCCTACCAATCACTCGCTTTGTTGCTATTAGTGCTTTTAATAAGGTGATTTATTTAACTGAAGGGCTCCAACAGAAATATATAATAGGGGAGATATAAAAACTGTTCCCTGGAAAGATGCATACAGTAAAAATTGACTAATTATCCAGGAGCTGATGCATAAAACTATAGACACCAAAGGCCTTTCTGAACTGGCTGCCTCAGCTGAGCCTTGCAGGATTTCTACCCACAGGTTTGCCATGCTTCGAAGTGAGGTACTGATTCAGAGACACCATTGCCTGAATGGCTCAGAAGCTCCATAATGAGAAAGACACACAACACATTCTGACAGGTTCCAGTTCTCTCCTCCAGGTACCCTAAATTGCTATCTTTCCTGCAGTCATGTGGCCTTTGCCCAGTTCAGTCCCAGTGGATGAAGCTGTGCATGATCTGCAGACTGATCATCACAGTAGCACTGATGAACTTTGTTGTTCAATCCTGCCTAGTCCAGGAAACTACACTGGTTTATTTGTATGCAATGGGAAGGATCTCAGAAGGTTTACAGCCATCTGATTCTTTATACTTGAGGCAGAGCTAGGCGTCAACTCTTCCCACATCTTTTTTGCTTGCTAAGTATAAGGCTCATTACAGTGACAAACTCATTTTGTACTTGTGGACTCTTGAACATTTGGCCTTCAGCATATTTCCCAATTGTTTATCACTGCTGCTCACATCTGCTCTTCTATCCTTTGTATTTGTTTAGGATGCATTCTTCAGCCACTGAAATAGCTCTGTTTGGACCTCCTATAGGGAGGCATATGACGTATGTTGCAGCCATAGGCTTTATCTGAGCTCTGAAGCAGTCACCACTGGGAGAGCTGAAGGAGAATGAAATTTTGGAATTTAAAGAATCTCTATACATGGACTTTTAGTGGAAAAAAATCAGCATTTTATGCATGCTGTGGTTCATCTATCACAGTAATTCATTCCAAAATGCACTAACTGGCCTAAGTCTATTCCTATTGTGCAAGAGACAATCCTTCTTTCATGCCTTCACTTCCCTATTGTGTGTCAAGGACCTTAACTTGTTTTTATTGGATTTTTATTTTCTCTTGTTTAGAAACTGAGTGTTTAAAGGCTAGTTTTCACAGCAGCAGAGCATACGCAGCAATAAACATCTTCTCCAGTTGATTAAGCACCATAGCTGAGTGGTTCAGCTTCCACAGAAGCTGTTTATTGTAAGTATCCTCCAACTCTGAAGACATCATTTTAATTATTTCATGAGAAGGAGCAAAAACAATAAGCCAGAACATTAGAAAAAATTAAAAGATATAATTTTTCTTCCCTCAGAGGAAGTTTTCAGTGAAGGTCAGAGTAGACTGTAGGTGATTGTGTAGCTGGGAAGTATTCTTGAAAGCCCATTTCCCAGGATGTATTTCTTTTCAGAGGCTGCGGAAGACATTAAAGATAGGATAGGCCATTTTGACCGATCTTCTGAGGCCAGACTGTGAAGTTACTGTGAATCATGCTGGTGATTGTAGAGAAATGTATTGCGTGAGCTCATCATTTGTCAGTACAAATGACGTGTTTCCAGCTTAACCAGTGGAGAGTCTAGCCTTGACAGGGTGATAGTAATGGGAGTAGCTTGCTTAGATTTACCTTCTACTCACTCTGAAAGATGTGAAAACATTAATTTCTATTACTGCAATTCTGAACCTTTTCACTAGCTCCAGATATCATTCTGGGTATTTGTCCTTCCTGTCATTTGTTTCAGAGGCAGTGAATAAGAAAGAAAAAAAACGCTGTAGCAAGGCATGCATGGGAAGACAATGCCAAAATGAGACTTCTCAAACACATCAATCTCTTATTTCAGACACATCTCACACTTCCAAGCTGCCAGCTAACCTCCAGCACTGCTACCATCTGTGGCTTTCTTGATCAAATGAGGTTGTTGATGTTTGGCCCGATATCTTCACTTGACTTGCTCTGAGGGGACCATCTGTGTTACCTCAGAAGGTAACTCTTTTTCTTTTCCAGATTCTTCTGATTCTCTTCTGTTAAACAGTTAAACTGGCAATTAAATCCTGCCTTAAATTAAACACTGCCAGTTAAACAGTGGCTAATCTGATGAACTGCAGCACTGAGGGCAATGACAGTTTCTGCAGTCTAACCTAAGGGCAGGCTTGTCAGGTTATTTGTGCAAGGCTTGTTGAAAGGTGTATGAGCTTTCCAGCAAATTTAGAGTGGTGAAGACATGGAGGAACCATGAGGTCCTCATCCTCATGTGTTTGGGTGCATTTTCAGGCTGAATGAATTATTCTGATGGTCTCCCAACAGGCATATTATTGTCAAATTTTAATGTAAAAGTTTAGATTTTTACCATTTTCTTTTTTTACCATTTCACCATAATTTCATGATACTATTCAAAGTCTCATTTAAATGTAGCTTAGCATCTTCCAAAACTGTGATATCATTGCTTGTGTTGCTCTCTTGTTCAGCAAGTTCTTGCAGCAAGTTCAGTGAAAATTTACTTATGGTCCTCATCTTATTGCAGCTACATTGTTTTCAGTGCATGCTACTGCCAAAAGCAATGCTATAGCACTTAAAGGAATTGTGTCATAGTCTTTATCTCTGGAAACTATTCCAGTTTATCAATTTAATAGCAAATGGTGTGTTTTGTGTTTTACACAGTTGCCTGATAAAAGTTCTCGTAAGTCTCTTTTTCCTTCTATTTCTCTCTTTCTTCAGCCATAGCTTTCAGCAACGCTTTATTTCCCTCTTATTTTTATTAAGGTCAAAGTCAAGCCTAGTGAAAGATGCTGCGGGACACCTGATGTGTCAGACATATGACACAGTGCTTTGAGACAAAACAATAAAGCAATGTACAAAGGGACCACAACAAACTAACGATGTCATGGTGATGAAGAAACAAATGATGATGGGCTCTCATGAAAAAATCCACTGTGAGTGTATATTGCAGTTCAGGCTCTTGCCAGCTGGCAGGGAAATAGAGAAGAGATGAAGGTTGTTTCTATCTTACTTTATTAGTCTTATTTCTCTTTCACAGCACGGATAACTTAATCAGGTGTGATATTTGTCTGTTCTTCAGCCAAGATGATTTTCAAAAAACAAGGAAACCTTCACATAATGACTATATAGGGAAGCAGCCCAGCAGTTACTAGTAAATATATGAGTGGAGGTTTGCATCTAGAGTACCCACCTGTCCTGTATTGGGTAGGATACATGGTACTTCATGTTCCTTATACAGTAATAGGAAAATAGACTTCTAAGGTACAAAATGTCGTTCCAATCTGTGGTAGAACAGCATTGTCAGGGTTTCAAGAGGGAGTGAGACATCCTGATGTGAAACCTGGGAAATAAGTTTTGGACTTGTATTCCTCAGAAAGAAATTCTTGAAACAGGAATTGTGGCTGTGTCGGTGAGCACTGAGCTGCCATGCGGGAAGTGAACAAAGAGATGACTGGTGGGCAATATTGTCTGAGAGGTCTTGCAGTGCGTATAGAAGGTATGAGTAGTGTAGTATCTGGCTTGGAAAATTGTCTTATTCATAGCTAATAAGGCATTGATTTTCTGAGCTGAGATTTGCTTTCATTTAGGACCTTTCCTCATTTCAAATTCAAGGTGTGGATTTTCATGCTAAGTAGCAAAAGGACTAGATCTTTGAACTGTGCGAACTTGGACAACGTTAACCTCCGTGACGACTTTCTGAGGTCTCAGGCCATATGCCATGGACAGCCCACAGCCTAAAGTTGCTCTCATTGACTTGCAGAGTGTAACATGCTGAAAGCCATGTCCTAAAGTATGAGTCCAGTGTTGTTTTGGGAACATAAGGTCCTAAATATGGGGCACAGTTGAAAGGTGCAGCTATTTCCTATAGTCTTGTAGAGAATGAAAATTAAAGAAGAACCTGGTAAATTAGGATATACAAAATGCATTGAATATGAGTTATAATAGATGGATGATGTGTTTCCAGCAACAAAATCTACCCAGATGAAAACATCAGCACTGATTTTTCAGGTTTTATGAAGGGTGTGTGTTCAGATGAGTCTGAAATGCTTCTGATTAATGTTATCAGAAGTGTGACATTTAATTAACTCAATAACACATTGAGCCTAATGATAACACATTTTAATTCACCGCAGGCAGCAATGAGCTCTGAGAAACTCCAAAGGTGGAAAGGAGTGGGGGAAGGAGGAGACCAGAGACCTGCAGTGCACACACAGTTTTTGCCAAAAAAGAGCAGAGTGCTGATTATGTTGTCAATTCCCAGCTCACATCAGAGAGACATTTATGAGCTTAGAGTACCTGCTATCAGATATTTATAATAGTGATCTATTCTTCCAGTCTTAATTTTTATAACACTTGTTTGCCACTGAAAGGAGTAACGGCAGAATGCATTAGCTCCCTATTCTTGAGTCAGAACTGGTTAATGAAATGATGCCTTTTTTGAAATTGAAACCTATTACAAACATTTCTAAAACTGAATCAGCAACTTATTTATTTATTTAAATTTAAAATGGAAATTTCTGCTGTGTCATTCAGCTGATTGATAAGAAGTTATCCAGAAGAAGTAATACAATGGGAGTGAAAGAGGATTACACCTCTGCTGTGCTGTTATTGCTGGATTTTTCTGGTGTGTAACTGATTAGTCAGGTAGCAGCGTGAAATTTTCTTCTTCACAATATTTATGTACATTTAAATGCTTTTCAGAAACATCTTTCTTAGTTAAAATAAATAAGTGGAAAGAACCAAGATGAGCAGGGACTGTGTTTAAGTATCCTGAAAACATTTGATCATGCAGGATGCTTCTGAATCTCAGAAATAAAATGAAAACAGACTATCAGGCATTTGACTCTTGTAGGACTGTGTTTCACTGACTTTTCCATCCTAAATATGAGTATGAACATGAGCTCTTAAGAAGTCTCAGAAATAAATAATTTGTTCTACCCAGCTGGATGGGGTAGAAGCTCACAAGTATAAGGGATGTTCTATGAAGGTGATTTTGGTGACTTAACCATCATTGCAGGAATGCTGCAGGCAGGAATGAAACTTGCAGCTGAAATATATCGCAGACAGGAGATGTGACAGGAACCTTGGTCCAAAATACCTAAGGACAGAGTGGGGAGAGATGGCAGCTGGGAGAAAAGATCAATAGAAGCAGAACAACAGGTTCATAGACATTGTGCCTTTAGTGTGTGTTTTGTGGCAATCAATTAATCCGTACCTATTGAGATTCAAGTCTGGCAATATTTCCTTGGCTAAAATTCAACCTCCATGGGTTTCTGCTGGTATTAGTCAGGAGTGGCTTCAGATTTAAAGTGGGTTTCCAGTCTTGCCAATCAAGACAGTGTTGTTCCCACCTCAGGAGTGGGTCAAGGATTTTAAGGTGAATGGTATGAGGAGGATATGGCTGGGTCCCACTGCAGGATCGGACCCTAGCAGTTGGCTAAAGCTATAGGATCTATCAGGTGGGGTAGATCATGACTTATTGCTCTCTCTAGGGATTTTATTTTCAGAGGAGGACTGCAGTGTCCCTGCAGCAATGCCATCATTACAACATAGTGCCGGGGTTATATTCCCCTGGCAAAAGCATGCATATTAAAAAGGGTTTGTGTGCATGGGGATGGGGACTGGCTGACACGTTCTGGCATTTGTGAGGTAAGTTGAAGGATTGAAAACAATGGAGCCAAGGTCCCTTCTCCAGTGATCTATGAGGGGGTGTTGAGCGCCTGGAATCTCATTGTCATGGCGTGAGGGGGATCGTTCTTCCTTCTTTTTCCTTCTTTTCCTTGCATGCGAGTGAGAAAGGGGGTGGGGAGGGGAAGCAATAGTCACGCTGCCGCCGTGCCGGGTGCCAGGCTCACCACTGCAGTATTGTACTCAATATTCTGATCACCTTGCAAGTCAAGGATCCTTGTGGAGCCTGCAGTGGTGTCAGAGTGAAAAACGAGCAACGCCATCACGCTTGGCCAGGCGGTGGCTGTCTGCCCGCACCAAGTGCTGGTCTGCAGTGTCTTCCTTTGCTATAAACCTGCTCTGAACAGTGTGATGTGCTGGTGGCTTGCCTTTTGTTTTTTGGCTTTTGTGTATTAGACTCTATCCCATTATGTTCAAATAAGATTTCACTGCAGTGGTTCACAATATTGGAGGATTGAACTCCTTGCCTTAGGGTCTTGGATTCTTCCCACGATTTGTCAGTCATTTGTGAAGATGCAGGAATGAGTGGGCTCAGTTGAACGTGGTTTTGGATGTGTTTTCTTCTCTCTCTTTTGCTCTTTTACTCTTTTACATGGCAAGGGAGCTGGAGGAGGCAGTTTCCCGCAGCGAAAGGAGGAATGCACCAGCATTTGTGTGCGTGTGTGTTTACGTGTATGTGTGTTGAGGGAGGAGCACTCTTTTCCATAGGGAGGTATTGCAGTGGCGAGTGCAAAACAGACCTCTGGATGCTGCAAACCCAAACTGTTGTTTATTTATCGTTCATGGCAAAGGCATTGCCTTGGCAACCATGGTGCTTCTTCACTCTTGACTGGCGCATTCTGCGTCATCTGGGTGGGACAGAGCAAAGCAGAGCAGGAGCAAGACAAGTGCTGTTTGGCTCAAGATGCTCAGAGGCTGATAGTGCTAGTTAGAGGTAACTAAATATCTGGGAAATGCTGCATGGGTTTTTTCCCACACTGCTTGGTCAAGTCACTCAGAGGCCTGCAGCACCCCCTTGTCACTGCAGGGCTGGTCTTCAACTCATGGCTTGGTTGAGATGCTTTGGTTGCAGCTTGTTGTTCTCCCTGGCATTTTGGTCATGACAGCTAATCTCTGCAGTGCTAATACACATCATTCTTCGCTTGCAACATCCTCTGCTCTGACAAGAGGACTTTGTGCCATCTTAGGGAGAGTGACAGAGGGAGTGGCCAGTTACCAATCAGGTTAGATGCTCTATTATAAATACCTTTTCTCAGAGTGCAGATGCAGACCAGATTTATTAGAGTAAAAATTATTCCTTCCCACTTGGCTGGAGAGCTGCCTAGTTATTGTGATGGTAACTTCAGGGCTGACTCACAAAGTAATCCAATCACTCAGCTGGTCCTGGAGAACAAGCAAATAATGCCTTTCTGAAGCTGCACTAACCCAGCATGACCACCCTGCATGGAGACTCTCCTTTATGTCTCCACACTGAGTTTAGGGTAAGGTTCTCAGTACATTCACTGGGAGGAAAGAAGCCCTCAACAAATCTAATTTCCATCACGACTAGATAAATGTGAGAGTGTCTGTTTGCATGAGGCACAGACCTAATTATATCCCAAATAAAGTAGCCATCTATCAGCTTCTGAGGAAAGCCTGCTTTGAACTGCCATGTTGCAAGAAAAAGTAGGAAGAAATATCCCAGTCATCAGGGTGGATATCTAAATGTCTGTTTGTCTTTTGGAGGGGAATAAAGAAAGAGAGAAGAAAAGAAGAGAAACTTGTTGGTTTCTTTTTAGCTGCAGGTGCCTGGAAATCATTCTGCAGATTACTTTATTACAACTGGCTCAGACTAATGGAACTGTGATGACATATAGTCATGAGGACAGGAATTACTTTATTAAAAGTGTTGGCAGATATAGCTAGTAATTTAAGCTTGCTAGCCATTCCTATCTTGGGGTAAAATACACAATGAAAAGTGGCATAAAAGCTTTACTGCTCTGTGTCCAAATCAGCATTCTGGCAAAGGAGTGTAAGATGTTCCACGGTTCACAATTGCTCTCATGGGAGTTCTGAATGTCCTATTCAGATGCACTTGTTCTTAAAAAATTCAAGCTTATAGCTGAAGTGTTTTGTATTTCTGAAGCTTTGCACACCTTTCTTTTGTGACTCCCCTCACCCCCCTTTTTTTCTTTTTCTGCCTTTATTTTATTGGTGTGTTTTCATTGCATGCTCACTGCTTTTCTTAGCCTGTGGTGGTATCAGCTCAGAAAGTCATCCTGCAGGCTTTTTCTTCCCTTAGTGTTTCAAAGCTTTTCTTATTCTCTTGACTGGTGTGCTACCAACAGATTCATGCCTCTTCCAAGTAAGCATTGTACTCTATGGATGTGGGAAGAGAAAACAATATCTAACACAGACTGGTTTGAAAGGGCAGATTTTTGGTTTTGTGTAAGAAGAATGAAGGAGAATCTTATGCTGATAAGTTCACAGATTTTTTTGTTTGGAAACCCTTTCATAAACACTAAGCTTGATCTGTCTGACACATTTGATTTCATCCAAAAGGAAAGGCCATTGTCATTCTAGGTAATTTAATCCATAACACTCCCAACCTCTGGTTCTAAAATAAAACCAAATCTATATACAGTGTTGAATTGAAATGTACCCCATATTCCTGAACAATACAAAAAAGGAGGAAAGGGAGGGGCAAATAATGAATTAAAATATTAAAATAGTAGAGAAATAAATTACCTTTATATATGTATATATATATATATACATATACACACACATTGAAAATCATTCCCTGAGTTTGCCAGGAAAGATCAGAAATTATATACTTTTGCCTTTAGAGAAGCTAGTTTTAGGAACAGGTTTTGTAGTGGTTGTCTTTTTTTGTCCTACCTGCTTTCAGGGAAGGAGAGCTTGTATTGTCACTTCCATGGTTAGATGAAATGGGAGCAAAACAGGAGCAGGCTCTCCTGCATCTGAGTCAGAGTCAGGGGCAGGTTAGCCCTGGCCTCGAACATCTCACGCAGCGCTCAAACCGATCTTGTCACAACAGGCTGCTTGAAACCTGTTGTGAGGAGAATTTGATGGAGGAAACAGTAAACCCTCAGGGAGGAAAGGAGTATGACTGGAAAAGCACCAGGTGGGTGCTGCCTTCTCAGGTGGATAGAAGCATGTGCTCCACAGGTGGCTACCAATACTGGCCTTTTTGGTGACCCTAATTATAGCCCTGATGCTGGGCTTAAA
>JBCJKH010044571.1:0-13652 GCA_039877255.1 Loriculus beryllinus
TATACCTATATAGGACATGTCCTTCTGCTTATTTTTAGTAGAGCCGAATCATTCTGAATGTCTTCAATATAGTATATGGTCTTCTAATTCCAGGTTGGAAAGCTCTCTTTCCATGATGGTTTCTAAATAATGGTGTGCTCCACATTACCTTTGAAACTTCCTCATATATTTCATCAGCCTTTCATATTTAATCTCACTGATTTATGCACATGGCATGGTCTAATGACCCACATGTCTCTGAAGGGTAAGCCACTAACGCCAGTGACACATTAACCTTTTAACCTCTCTTTAAAAATAACCACGATACTCAGACAAATAGAATGGAGAAGTCAGGCAGCAGGACAACAGTAGCGTTGAGATATCACATGCTACTGCAGTGTACGTCTAAACTGGGTAAAATGAAGACCAAATGAGCATATCAAAGAGTGATATGGATCGATTATATTGCAAAATCATCTTGCCATAGTTTGCTGGTCAGCAAATTTGCAAGCCTGTTTTAGCAGCATTATCTGTATTATAAAACTGTAATTGGGAGGAAGATCTCAATTCCATTCATCCATTTCTTGAAAGCTGTTAAACAGGTTGGGGGCCCTATCCTGGAACGTATTGAGAGCTCTTTCCAACGAGGAAACTGCCTTCCAAACCCCGCTGAAGACAATGGGAGTGGGGGGCTGAGTGCACAGGGCAGAACCGTTCATCACCTTGGAGAAGGCACTTTGTGCGGCTCTCACTGGCCATTCTTGCAGTAGAATAAAGCCATCATTTTACAAAGCAGTAGGAGGCATACCCAGCAATTTTTCAGAGAAAAAAAAAAAAAATAAATTACTTTTTCTAAGTATTAGTTTTAGAATAAAAGCAAGACTTTCTAACAAATTGCAAACTTTGTATCGTATGTGTTTACTTTGTTCTACTTTGAAAACACCATATCCCTCAAGATACAAGAAAACATGCTGCTGTCATGCCGAATCAAGCCACACTGAAACTGTATTATACCAGCATATACTTATGCATAGGGTGGGCAGGCATTCTTCTGTCATGCAACTAAAGTAGGAAAAAGCCCTAAAAAGAAGCTTATCCTGAGCACATAGAGTATTTTGCTGCCTGCATCTCATGCAGAGCTGGTCTGCACAGCAACCGGCAGAAGGATGGAGAGCCTGTCCTGTGTCTGAGGTCTGGGCTGTACACACGGACAGGGTGACACCGAAGAAACAGCCCGGATGAGCACGGTAGCGGCTTTCTTCCCGGCCGGTTCCTCCCGGCTCCCTGTCCGCGGCAGCACCGGTCCGGCGCGGCGGGGGTACAGGGCGAGATGCGGACAGCCCCCGGGGCGGCCGGCGTGCACCTGCCGGCACCCCGGCGGGGGGGCAGAGAGGAACAAAAGCCGAAAGGCAGCGAACTCTTTGCTTCGGGAGGGGAGCCGGTGGAGAAGGGGCTTCCCTCTACCCCACTGTCCCTGGAGAGAAGCATCTCCCCGCCGGCCGGGGCGCCGGCCCGACGTACCCGAACCCGGGGCAGGGGCCGCTCCTTTGTTTTCCGTGCCGGGAGGAGCCGGGGGCCGCGCTGAGCCCTCCACGTGCACGCGTGTTCTGCCCGCACGGGTGTGCGCGGAGCCGGCAGGGTGTTCGTTACCTGAGCAGTTGATGCCTTTCCCTTTGCCGCCGCCCTGGCACTCGGAGCCGGGCAGCGGGTGGGAGGCGCGGCCGGCGGGTAGCGAAGAGAGGGCGAGCACCAGGAGGGCCGAGGTGTAGCACAGCGCCAAGGGGGGTCCCGCCCGCAGGAGCGGTCGGGCGGCGGCCGGGCTCTCTCCCAGCATGGCGAGGGGCTGCCGAGGAGCAACGCCGGCGGCAGCGGGATGGCGGCGGCAGGCCCGCAGCATCAACCGGAGCCCGCGGCGCCGCCCGGGCGGGACCGTCCTTTCTCCGCCGCGCCGAAGCACACCTTTAGCATCCCCGCCGCGGCGGCCGCACGGACTCGGCGCTGCCGCCTCCTCCTCCACCGCTGCCCGGCCGCAGGCAGGGCTGGCCCCGGCGGTGCGGTGCAGCGCGGCTACTGAGCCCGGCGGAGCGGAGGAGAGCTCCGCGCCTATCCGCCGGCGGGGGCCGCCTCGCCCCAGCCGCGCTCCTTTGTGCGCGGCGCCCGGCAGCGCCGCCGCTCCGCTTGCAACAAAGGGAGAGCAGCCGAGGCGGCCGCTGCTGCTGCCGCCGCCGCGGAGGAGGAGGAGGGAGAGGAGGGGGAGGAAGCACACGTGATGGCAGCCCCCTCCCCCGGGACCGGAGGGGAGGTGAGGGGTTTCTTCTCCCTCGGCCGGCAGGGCGAGCGGCGGCGGCCGCCCCACGGGGAACGGTGAAGGGGCAGGACCCGGGCGCAGCGGGGGGCCGGGCCGGTGGTGGGTACCGCCGCCGAAGGGCGTGCGGGGATAGCACTGATGGGTGCATGAAAGCCGAGAGCGTCCCGAGGGGCGGCGAGGAAGGCGGACCCCTGCCAATGCGTTCGTCATCCCGGGAGGTGGTTTGTTATTCACTAATAAGCCGGCGTGTGTGGGGATGGGGAAGAAAGCAAAGAGAGCATCTCTGCGGCTGATTAATTGTAAGCGTTGTGTTTAATATTTACTGAACAGCACGTATGGCGGGAGCATTTGTATCGATCCGAGTAAATAAACATGTTTACAGTGAAGGTAGTGACTTCTGTAACACTGTGCTTTTACTGTCTAAGAGTTTTTCCAGCCTCTGACATGGGAATGCTTCTGAGGGTCAGAAGCACTGCAAGGGTACAGAGTGCCAGGCACATCGTACCTTGTGTTGCTGTTGTTGTGTGGCTGAAAGCTTTGTGTGCATTGCCAGCACTGTTACCATTTTCACACAGGGAAATCACAGGACAACGCTTTATATTCAACAAGACTTTTTCCTGCCTCAGTCGACGTTGACATTTCATACAAGTTTTTTAATCCACTTTACAAACTGTACTGCGCATCTGCTTAGTCTTTCTGCTGCTGTATGTCACCAGCTTGCTGTAAGGTATAGCTCTTGTGTGAAGAGACCTTTGAGCAGTTCGTTAAGCTGAGCAGTCAAGAATAAGGCCATAAATCCCACAGTAGGCTTTGGGGTAGGCACAGCGGTCAGACACATAAAGTCAGATCATTGTCTTTTTAAATATAGCAATGAAGAGACAAGTCCTGTAATACCGTGACTGAGCGAGCAATTTCCTTTTGGCATAGGGGGTTTTATGCTGACTGCCTCTGACAAGCAAGCATTCATATCATAGAACCACAGAATGGTTTGGGTTGGAAGGCACCTTAAGGTGCACCTTAAGGTCATCCAGTTCCAACCCCCTGACACAGGCAGGGACACCTTCTACTAGACCAGGTTGTTCAAAGCCCCATCAACCTGGCCCTGAACACTGCCAAGGATAGGGCAGCCACAGCTTTCCTGGGCAACCTGTGTCACTGCTTCAGCACCCTCAGAGTGAAGAATTTCTTACTTATACCTAATTTAAATCTATCCTTTTTCAGTTTAAAGCCATTACCCCTTGTCACATCACTAGTTCTTCTGTCATTACTTGCTCTTTTTGCTAGCACCAGTGCTAGACATTGGAAAAGGTCTGCCCATCAAATAAAGTGAGGCACATTAACCTGCATGGAGCCTGTTCTGCTGTAACTGGGCTGCTGAGATACATTGGCTAGGATGTTTCGAGCTTGCTAGATCTGCATATAGCAATCTGGTATGCTTAAGTTGATAAGCCTTTCAGATCTTTAGGCCACAGGACAGGAACAGATCCTGTGTTTTGAAGGCAGTACTTTGCTGTTGTAGGAGCTAATACTCCATATAACCCTTTCCATAAACACAACTATATCCATCTTACGCTACTTATGCTATTTTTCTGCACTTCTTTCTGGAGGGCTGGAACTGCCCTCACCTTTATGTTTGAAAGCTCCTTTTAATGCCCAGCGTGAACACATTGAAGACCCGTTCATACTCACTTGTCCTTTTGCCACAGTGTTTCAGTTAGCATTGTACTTCCCCTTGCATTTAAATCTATAATGGATTTATAGGCAGTAGTCATAGCCACTCTCAACTTGTCTAGCCTATCAGAAAGTTTTGTTAGTCTTCCCCTGTAACAGAGAGCCTCTGTAACTCAGATTTTACTGCATTAAATACAATTTGAATTCAGCTTTTTTTAGCATAGCTGATACACAGTGTGCAAGTTTTTCACAAAGTATTGCCAGTCTTTGCAATGGAGGTAGTCTCTCCTGATTTCTTCCAAAATTATCTCATCTCGTACAGCCAATTTGCTTTTTATATAATGAAATTTCACTGATGGCTCAGGGTCATGCTGTGGGTGACTGATACAGGCAACTACTTCTTGTTTGTGTGTCATTTACAGTCCGTAATAGAAATGCTTTTTATAACTGTCTAAGTTCACAACCTTATCTTTTCTATTATTGAGTTTTGTCATTTCTGTTATTCCAGTCCTCAAGATTATGTAGTCATCTCTGTAGAATATTTTCTGAACCTCCTTTGTATCGACAGTTCTGCCCAGTTCTTTGTGTCCAGAGCGCTCCCACCTTCGCAATATTGAAAATATTTGCTAATACAAACTATTGCTCCCAGAACAAGCTTTAAGAATCAGTGACAGTACTTCTCCCAGTTTAAACATTTCCCTTCCAGGGCAGCAAATAGGCAGCTGCAGTGAGTTCCCAACTGAGCTTGCAGCTTTGTCTCAGTTCCCTGTGTCTTTCAGCTTACCTAGGCAATCCGTATGAAAGCTTTTAACAAGTTCAGATAAATTGTAAGTAAACCTCAAGGGGTTTGGCTTTGGGGGGGTTTGGGTTTTGTTGTTATTTTTTGACCTCCTGGGATGGATGGGGTGCCATTTTTTTAGCTAGAAAAGCAATGCCTGGGTTGTGCTATTTGTCTGGATGCATCTCCAGCTAGTCTTAAGTGAGTGATGCAGTCATGCTTGGTTGGCAAATTCACACTATGCCAGCTGGGTATTCATTCTTATTCTGTTCTTTGATACATGTATTAAAAAAAAAAACAAACCAACCCTAAACACTTTCCTGCCAGCTCAAGAAGCAAAAGAACTCCACAAGAATTTGAACAAGCTGCTTCTGCAACACAAATTGTTACAGGAGGAAGGAATGCCACACCAATGAAATGGCAGATCGGGTACGTCTCCGTCACATTTGGTACCTTCCATTTTTGGCAAGTAGATGTGTCTTTATTGTAATTATACAATAATTTCACTTCTGCTCACCCCCAACTGCTCTCCTGTAAAAGGAGAAAGCTCTAAAGATTGACAAAAATTGTCATCCTTGGTGAGCTCATGAACACCAACAGAGGCTTTTCAGTCCGCTGCTGGTGCAGACAAAAATTCTACCTTCCCTTATTTTTATCCAGTAATTGTAGGAAGGAAGATGCAGAACCAAAGGGAAGCAGGGAATATGCAAGAGCAGAGAGGAGCTGCCAGACCAGTGAGAGCAATTTAATTTGCCAGAGATCTGGATACAATGCAGATATGCTTAACTGTGAAAACACTGCTTTATGTTATCTTAAGAGAACAAAATGGAGAAGAGAGATCTATTGATTGAAGTGAATTGAGTGAAGCCATTAAATTGTTCTTTAGAGCCCCTGTACCCCTATGCATCAGGGAGTAGAATCCTGCCTTTGCTAGGTATTTTGCCAGAGTATTGTGCTTATTAATCTCAACTTTAATTCTTACCCAAAAAATGTTTCCAACTACTGTAGTTGTGAGGAAGACATCAAAAATATTAAGAGGATAAACTGGAACAGTGCTCACATGAAAAAAAAAGAACACAGAAAGGCTGAGGCTGGAAGGGAATCTGGAGGTCACCTGGTCCAACCCCCCTGATCAAGCAGGGCCAACCAGAGCAGGCTGCACAGGACCATTCCCGGCTTTTGAATATCTCCAAGGTGGGAAACTCTGCAACCTCTCAGGGAAACCTGTGCCAGTACCCAGTCATCCTAACAGTAAAAAAGTGTTCCCTGATGTTCAGGAAGAAGCCCTGTGTTTCGGTTTGTGCCCATTGCCTCTGATACCAAACCAAAGATATTGCCTAACCAAATGCAGAATCAGCCTCAATGAAACATTCAAAACACAGGAGTTCTCTCATATAAACTAGTTCACTAATATTACTTTATCCAAAATACTCAGTTTACCCAATTTTTGAACTCATTTATCTGTCCCAGTGTTTTTCTACTCATCTTCTGTGACCAGATTCTCAACTGACACCTACCTACACCTGCCACCTTCATAATTTCCAACTTGGATAATACAAACAAGGATCCCACCATATTCTGGTAATACAAAGGGAGTGCATGCAAAATCAAAACAGTCAAGAAAGCACCAGGTGGTATTGGATATGTCATTTTATTTTCACATATAGTTCAATAGCTATTAAATACTATGTTTAATTAAACAACATTAAAATTCTTTTTTCAGCTTCACATAATTTCATCTGCGTTATTCCTGAATGCTTCAGCAATCAAATGCATGGCCCAGGATTTAGAGTGTGGTCACTGAGTAGGACATGAGAACCTATCGAACAAGTGCCACAGAGATTTATCTTCCACACTCACCACCTGTCATGCAGACTTTATTTTGGATAAGTTTTCTTGCCTGGAAGGCTCTCTGCTGAAGAGAAAGAATGTTTAGCACAGTACTCTCTTGCTTCTTTCAATTGAGGACTAAGTATGTGGCACCAGTCTCAGATCAGTACTTGCCCTCTGTTAAAGTTTCACATGTCCAGAAGCTTGATTCAAGTGATTCAAGTATTGAAGACCTCTCAAAGCTAGGAAAAAACCTCACTATTTAGGCAAAACTGAATTTGCTGGCACAATAATACAGAGTGAGGGCAAGAGCTCAGGAAAGACCAAGCTTGAAGCTTGCTGCTCCAAGGAGGCAGGAAATGGAAGTTTCATGACTGCTTGTGCCCTCTCCCCACCAGTATAACCAGATCATGGCTCTGAGAGAGGTAGCACAGGCAGTGAGGCAGTGGCCATTTTACTGACCTGCTAGAGCCCTGCTGCCCTGTGCAGCAGTGTCCTTTTCCAGCACATAAAACTGTCCCAGCGCCTCACCAGCTTTTGAGGCAGCAACACATTCAGTCTAGTTGCTCTTGAGAAGCCAGGATCTCTTTCCCATGTTTTGCTATGCCTCTGTTTTGCACCTTGCACTTCACTCCTGTAGTTCTTCTCTTTGTTTCCCTGTTTTTCTCTTAACCTCTCATTTTTCAGATATTTACCTACATTTTGTTTTCTCCTCTGATTTTCTGCTTTTCACTCACCATGGTGCCAGATCTGTTTCTCTTGCAGTTGTTTTGCCTCTCATTTCCCAGAATATCTCTGTTCAGTCAAAAGGCACAAACAAAAGCCTTATTTAAGTCAATAAGATGATATTTAAGGACCAGATAGAGATACATTTCTTATTACAATTTCAGTACCTTTCTCAATAACTTTCTTTCCTGTTACAATGTCCCCTTAAATCAAGAAGTGTTACTGAACCCATTTTGCTGCCACAAAAACTGAGGCACCAAGAGATCTATTTTCTTTTTTTTTTTGTCATCAAGAACCACAGGATACAAAGGAATTGCAAACCAAAATCCCTACCTTTCAAAACCCAGTTTCAAACATATGCTTCTCTAGCGCCTTTTGGTTCCTCCCAATGCTAAAACCTTCTACGGACTTCTGTCTGAGGGTGGTGGCAGGTGTGAGCTATAAAACATTCTCAGGATCAGCACAAATATGCTTGCCCATGTCACTTGTTCTCACTCATCCATTCCAAGCAATCTTTCTCCTTTCTTGACTTATATAATAAAATACAAGCTGTCATTTAGCACCTTCACATAATTAGGTCTTTAAATCTTTTCTCATTAATCAATTCTTCAGCACGTTAATCAGTTTGTTACCCTTTTCTCAGTTTATTCTGATCTGTTGACATATTTCTCTTACTCAAATACTGCCAATCTCCAACTGCTGATTAGTAAAAGTGATTCCAGATCCTGATGAATGCTTTTGTCACTTATTGACCAGGCTACTTAAATTCTTGTTAGTGTGGACCCCAGTGAATCATACTTAGACTGCAGCTAATTTACAGCACAGTAACCTGTATGCCTCTAGGTGTACCAGGAAGGTCATACCTTACTCAGTTTTTCCACTGTATCCATAACACAATGCCGAGTTATCAATACAGCTTTCAGCTTTTGGCATCCTCGAAGGCAAATACTTGGTATCATTTCACTGAACTTGAGCTGCATTGACCCAACGGCTTTCTGTATTCTTAATCAGATGGGTATTCAGTTTGCTTTAAGTGTCATCTTCAATTAATAAATAGTGTTATGGTTCTTGCCAGTTATGCCATTTGCTTGGAGAATACCTCTCACGTTGTTATCTGCAATTCTTAATCAAAATGTAAAAGCAAATTAAGTACGTCATGTTTTATGCTGCATTTAATTGTCCCCAATGACTGGTTTTAGTAGTATATTATAAAGTGAAATATTCTCAAACATTTTTGTCAAGGGACTCTGTCATTTCATTTTTATTTTGTTTTAATTTTTGCAGCAGAACCACACAAGTGGATGCAGCATACAGTCTGTCAGCCCACTAAAGACACACAGAAAGGGAGTATTACTTCCCTGTACTGTGACAGTGTGTAATTCAGAACTGCATAAGCTTTTCTTTATTGCTATATTGCATTGCATTTCCCAGTCTAATTTTCTTCAGCCTTCTGCTGTTCTCATACCCTAGTTTTGCATAACTTTTCAAAGTTTATTAACAATTTCCATCATACTGTACATTGATTCCTATCATTATAGTTAGCCTTCTCAAGCATAGCCATATGCGTTGTTATGAATAGCTATATTTCTCATGCTGGTGTCATTACTAATCTGTCTAAACTGCATTTTATTAGTTATTGTAATGTTTACACAAATGCGACAGCTTACATTGTCCTTGATCCATGTTATATATAACGCTTATAAGCACAAAAGCAATTACATTATCATTATGTTAATACATAACTACATACTTAGCAAAAAGAAATAACTGTCAGGAAGAAGAAACAGAAAATGTGTGGATATTTTACATGCACAGTGATTGTGGCATGTAAGATTAGAATTAGGCAAGGTGCCAGCTCTAACCTAATGTACGTTCAGGTTAATGAGAGATTAAGGGTCTAGAATAATGGCATTCTTAAATTATAATATATTCTTATCTTGTTTCTCCACAAAAATTCACAAAGAACTTCCAAATCTCATGGAAGCTCAGTGTGTGTCCATTAACATAGTAATATGGTTTTTCCAGTGGAGCACATCTCAAAGTATTTGCAAAGCATGACTTATAAATGGGAGGTTTATTGGATTTCCAGAACCTCGTGAAATCTCCTTTGGTAGATAATAAAACCAAATTAATACATTTCCATAGGAACTTGTCTAATATGATTACATTTGTGTCCAGAAATATGAGACTATTAGGGATTTAGACTGCCTGGAGCATCAGCTATCTTGCTTCATGTGTTTCTCTCAACCTGCTGGAAGTTCTCAAGATAAGAACAGGACCCATTGGGTGAGCTGTCACACCATCTGACAAGTGACAGTGAGGGTGCACCTGGAAATATGACACTTTTGGCCAATGGTGGCTTTGTAGTGAATTAGGACAATTTTGCAATGGCTTGCCCATCTTTCTTTAAAGAAAGCTAGCTGTACCAAGCATTTCCCATCAATCACTTACACAACTGTAATAAAGGTCTGAATTCAGCTTCAATTTTTTGACAGAGTGATTTAATAAGTAGTCCCTTAACATCAATAGTGAAATTTCTGCTTGGAAAAGTAGGAGATGAAGATAACTTTTTGCAGATAGAGCAGATCTCTTGACTTACTGTAATCACATGATTTGTTTATATGAATTTGTGTTTCTTGTCCTAGCTTTCCCTCAAGAAATGTTATGCCTCTTCCCCTAGATGGATATATTGTGATGACCATTAATTTGCTCAAAACCCCCCTGTATCTGACAGATTAAATGTACTTTTGCTTAAAGACTAGCCTCCATCCGCAGGATATTCCCGTGACAGTTCTGCTGGGTTGAGGTGACCAGGAGCTGCTTTCCAGGCTTCCCTGGCCATCAGCAGGCTGCCTGGCTTCCTTCTTCAGGCTTGGCCACAGATGACTCTGTTACACGGATGAAACCTCATCACCGAGCTGCCTAAATATCTGTCAATGCCTTGTCATCTCATAACTTATCTCAATTATATATCAACTGGAGTTGGAGCGGCTACATTTCTCTTTTCTGAGGCACGTAGCTGATGTGTAAACACAACATACAGCATCCGCATATGCTCTTAAAACAGCATGGCTCTGTGTTTAATAGTTTGGGGTTATTTTGTAGAAAATGCAGGCAGCATTAGAGTGTAGATTCAGCAGGGATTGGAGTATAGTATTAATTACACACAGTGTTTGAATGTGGAACTTTTATCTGTGTCACAGGGTGCTTCTAAGCTTGTAAGGTTCACATAAGTCCTTCTCCCTGCCCCAAGATAGGTATTTTGTGTCAGGAAGCAGCACTAATTGCTTGTAAGTAGGGAACAAGCTAAATTGGCTGAAATATATCAATCAATATGAAAGCACTGGCTAAAACTATTAAGAGAGATGCACTACATCTTACATAAAGAGAAATGATAGGACTACTGTGCAGTCCCAATAGATGCAATGAAATATTAGTCCTATTTGATTATTTCCTCCCTGCCTGAAAGACATGGTGTTGAGGATACCAATATGAGTCATAGCTAACTTTCAGAATATCATTAATCCCTTTGTTCTTCATCAAGTCATGCACCCTATTGATGCTTGAGATGATGAAAGGAGTATTACTTCACAGGACCCTGAACTTGTTACACTTCTTGCTTTTACAAAGGGCTAAATGGAATTGCATCAGAACCACAAAACCTGTAGATTGCTCTAAAAAGACATATTTTTACCAAAGCACTTTCTATGCCTAGTAGCATAAGCTGTAGTGGACTTACTGTTGACACAGCTCTGGATATTTATATTCCTTCTGAAACAGCACAACATGATTCTGAATGTCGTGTGGAGCTTGACAATAGGATCGCTACTGAAGGAAAGAGAACTGGTTCTGAACCGTGTTCTGAATTTCAATATGGGCACAATGAACTTCCACATGATGGCTGAGGGGAAATGAGAAATGACCTGCTTTTGTTAGTTCAGTTGAATTACATGGAGCATTTTTTTCATCTTTTATTGATTAGTGCCCAGTATCATCCAGATAAGTAATTCTTAAAAGAATGTTTAAGTGAATCTGTAGTAATGATGGTAGCATGTAGTCTGCTTTCAAGGCTCCATTCTCGGAATAAGAAATGTTTCCATTTATTCAGTATAATTCAGCAGGAAGATGTATCACAGTTTTTAATTCTATTTTTACTTCTGTCACTTGACGTGTTTGAAATGTGCAACATCTGTATAATTTAGGTACATTTCTTTGAAATATATTTTAGTACGCAGGAAAGTATGTTTTCCAGATGGATATACTAGATGTATTGGTTCCAGTACCCCCAGATACGCATCCGGCTTGCACCACTGTGGCTAAGATGTTATTGCTTGAAATGGCTTCCTGTACATACTGTCTTTTCATGTTAAACCCACTTTTAGCAAGAATCTATCCCTGAGAACAAATGGTGGAAGTGCTGTAAAAGTCTCCTTATGCTGTACAATATCACACTTCCTCCAGCATAACTGCTGCTGGGATGAGCTCAAAGCCAAATACGGTCAGTGTAACTGAGGAGAAAATGTTAAAGTTGCTCTCACGCTAAGAACCAAGGTGCTTAGAGCCTGCTCTCCAGAATGCGCATGCGCACTTGCATAGCTTCAGCACACATGAGGCTCCCACCCCACCAGAATGGTTTTCTTAATCCCAGTCTCTACTTCCTTTTCCAGGACAAGATCCATATGTTGAGGTTGTGCTGCTCACCCACTCATGAATACAAAGAGGACAAGTTTGCTACTAAGAGAACCAAAAAGGACAAGTCAATGCATATGTCTCAGAGATGGATTTGGTGTCGTTCTCCTTTCACTGTGCACCACTAGGCAGGATCAAAATCCAACTTCTATTTGCCTTCTGGGAACCTGCATTACCCAGAGCTGTCAAAGCCACATCCTTTCTGCCTTTCCAAAAATCCTCTCCGCAAGGCAGATGGTGGGACAGGAAGGAAAAGGAAACCTCATCTGTCATGCAGGCCTTTGTTTTTGGAGTTGGGAAGAGTCTGAAAGCTCCTCAGTGGGTATAACTTGACAGACCTCCCCACTCTACTGAGACACTGGCCAGAGCAAGGCTGGCATGGTGAGAAGCACTGCAGCTAGCACTTAAGACAGCCCAGTTCTGATAAATCAGGAGAGAAACAGATGTGTCACGTTCCTGATTTATTTTAGTTTACTACTGAAATGAAAGAGGCTGAATTGAAATGAAAGATGCTGAACTGTGAGGAACATTGTAGTCATAGTGATGATGAACAGCACAAGCACAGGTGAGCATGTATTTTATTAGAAAACTATTGCTGTATGTGTTTGTTATTTGCTGACTGACTCCTGTAAGCAATAAACACTCTTCTAAAATATCACTGTCTTGGTGGCAGGCTTTTTCTACATTATTTTAAGCTGAAAAGGCTTAAATCTGCAGAATCTCACTTCCGTCAGCACTCATGTGGACTTAGCTTTATGTTTTTCAAAAAGATGATCAGGAAAAACATCTGTTTCCTTTAAGTATTTATATGCTGAGTTGAAAAGCAGCTTACAAGTACCTATGATACATAGCTAACAATCCCATCTAATTCTATCGTATGCACTTGGACATTTAAGAAGAAAACAATACGGCTGATTTGCTTCCATTGTTCTAAAGACTATTGTGAGAGAAACAGGAAGTCTCCTATTAATTTACGATATCTGGGGGAATGATATTGTGAGATGTCTTCATAAACTGTTGTTCTTCAAAAAGTTCTTATTTTTATGGCTAGACAAACGAGCATAAATTTCTAACATGTGTCCTTGTTTTGGCTGGAATATTTAATTTTCTGTCTAGTAGCTGGTGCATGCTGTGATTTGTATTTAGTATGAAAATAAAGTTGATAACACACTGATGTTTTACTTGTCGATGAGTAAAGCTTACTCTAAGTCCAGGGCAATTCAATTTCCCGTACTCTGCCAGTGAGCAGGGGCACGGGAAGCCGGGAGGAAGCAGAGACAGGACACATGACTCAAACTGGCCAAAGGGATGTTCCATACCACAGCACACCATGCCCAGTATATAAACTGGAGGGAGTTGGCCAGGATGCACTGATTGCTGCTCGGGTCAGGCTGGGTATCAGTCAGTGTGTGGTAAGCAATTGTGCTGTGCATCACTTGTGTTTTTCCTTGGTTTTTTTTCCCTTTCTCTCTCTCTCCCACTCCTTTTTGTTACTTCATTAATATTATCATTATTATTGTTGTTGTTATTGTTATATTGTACTTTATTTTAGTTACTAAACTGTTATCTCAACCCGTGAGTTTTACTTTTCCTGATTCTCCTCACCATCCCACCAGAGGTGGTCTGGGGGAGTGAGCAAGTGGCTGCATGGTATTTAGTTGCCAGCTGGGG
>JBCJKH010044576.1:1205-13070 GCA_039877255.1 Loriculus beryllinus
TGTTTGCATAATTCAGTTGTAGCTATTCTATAAACTAAAGAAACAAATGATGTATTAAAATTACTTTAAAGTGAAAGATCATTAACAACAAATCTTTTCAGAACATCTCTGCACAGAAATTTCAGTTTCTTCAAGATAATATGTAGATCTTTACTTATGCTTCTGATTTTCAAAGTGCTTTTCAACAGCAAATGAATTAAACAATTGTGCATTGACCATCTTTTCCATAACCATGGCTATGAATACTAACCTGATGCTACTGCATGGGCAGAAGTCACTTTCTCAACAGCAAGTGAGAAAGGAAAGGAGTGGAAACAAGAAAACAAAAGGGAAAATGCCAGAACAAAATAATAGAGGAAAGAGGATTTCTCAGAGACATCCAGTGTAGACAGAGATCTGTCATGCATATGTATCTATTTCCCACCTTTGCATTGTATCTATGTATCATGCAAATTTCTCACACTATTTTACCTAAATTTACCTCCTATTAATTATATAATTAGTCAGGCGAAACTCATGTTCTTGTAACCATATAAGACCAGAGCTACTCCCCAGTAAAAATTTGTGTCAGCATAAAGGAATGACCTATATAAATATTGCATTTTTTATTATTCAGAACATTGTTCATTTTTCTAGTTTTTCCCACCACTCTAGTTAATATTTCTGCATGTTTTTTGCCAAAACAAATTCAGTATCTTTGATGGCATGATGTGTGTACAATCCACTTGCGATTTTTCAGTTTAAGCTATCCCAAACTCAAGGGTGTTAAAACTTTTTCTATTACTATTCCATATTTTCGATTATATCCCTGTGGATTCACATATGCATTTTAAATACTTCTCTAAAACTCCAATAATTCTTATTTGAACTACCAAATGGAAACCAAAAGATCAAACATTTTCATTTCATGACTTTTCTGTCAATACAGGAAGCACTCTGAGGTCATATTTTGACAGCAATTTCATTTGTCTTTCAGTCTTCAATTGTTTTCAATAGCAAATTTTCTCAAGTAGCCAGATTTCTTTCGGAGCTGCTATTGGGTCACAGTTTTTAAATCAACCGATAACAGTGAATATCTCCAATACATGTTCACTTATGGAATGTAAACTTAAAATAATGAGTGATAGAAGAAGTTTCACAAGCTCAAAGGCAAATACAGCCCAATGGATTTGTAACTTCCACGTATTTGATTTCACTGTCTACTGAGGTGAAGGCTCCAACTGAAGCCTTTCCTGTGATTAGGTTATATGTAAGGGCTGTGCCCATTTTGGATTCTTTCATTCAACAATAAACTGTCACACAGCAACTTTTCACGTAAAGGTAGGTGTAAGAAACCCAACCTGTCTAAAGGAGTCAGGAAAAAAATCCTTCACCTCAATATAGCAGTCTGCTTTCACAAAGATTGTGAGAACTTAGTTTTCTTTCAAACGTCTATCTATCAAATTCAGCTGAGGTCAACCAAGAGGTTGAAAAGTTAGTGGCATATGCACCTACACACGCTACATAGAGTTGCATAAAGCTCATTTCCAGAGGCAATTAGCCTAACAATACAAACCTTGTTATCTTCCTTTTCTACTCAAATTGCAAAACTGACAGCTATACAAAGTGAAGCATTTTTGCTGTTGTACTACAACAAGGTCTCTTCATAGTACTGCCTATAATGCACAGACAACATCTGAAACAAAGATTTCTCAAGGAAAAATATTATAGAGCTCCTATAAACTTAAATTCTGCTTTATAGTGCAGCTTGCACAACACAGCACCTCAAAGTGAAAGGTCTTCCTGCCCCAGTGCTCCCTCTTCAATCCCTCGCCTTTCTCTGCCCAGGCACCCACACTCATGCTTGGTCTCTTACCAGCTCTGGTACTCCCTTTTCTGCAAACCTAGTTCACACACTAAACTGAGAGGATATTGAATCATATAGCTACTGACCTCTTCACTTTCTGCTGAGATGAATGTAGATTTCAGGAACTGTAGGGCTTCCTGTCATACCTAAAGTTGGCTCTGATCAGTAAATATCAGTCCAGGAGCCACGTAAAATGTAACAGATAATAAATGAGTGAATGCTGGGTAAAAGTAACATATTACTTTAAGCCAGGCCTTGTTTAAGTATGAGTGTTAAAATGTCCTGCTGTGCCACCATAGGACTGAGCCTATGCTCAGATATTTGTTATACAGGCCTGGATTCAGACTGCATCCAAACTAAGTCTGGATCCCATGTGAGGAAACTGGGCTCTGCTCACTCCTCTCACACCAAGGTTTTCTTTGCAAGAAGGAGATGAGCAAGATGAAGGCCATGGCACAAACCATCACATTTTGCTCCAGAGGATACTAATACCAAGAGGCTGCGAGCGACTTGTGCAGTTTAGGCACGTAGATAAATCCTGAAACAGGATTATGAAGCATATAAATTCATCCAACAAGAGAGAGTCTAGAACTAACCGCCCAGGAGAAGAAGTAAGTAAGTGGCTTCCTCTGAGGGTTACAACATCATTTCTAAGATATTTTCATGATGTTCTGTCCTTTTAAGCGTCATAAAAAATTAAAATAAATAGAGCCCTCAGTCATTCCTCAAACACACCGCTTTCCTCCTGTAATACTTCTGGCTAGCAAGTTTGCCCAGCTTCCCAAGGCAAGATCATTGAATGCAGGTGAGTCAATATGAAGAACTGGACTTATGTGGCTATACAAATAGGAAGCCTTTTTCTTTGGAAACCAGATTGACTGTAAACCTATCAGTGAACACATAGAAAAAAAAGAAAAAAGTAGAAAGTGTCAGGATAAAATTATGGGCCAAAGATAAAAATTAATAGTGAAGTAGTTGACAAAGTACCAGACTTTGAACAGACCCAGGTTATACCTCCTTCCTAAGATACACAAAACTAGCTCAGTGTATTTTAAGTCTAATTGTTTCTAGCTTCAAAGTACTGAAAAATAATTTAAAATTTATGGGTTAAATGTGGAGGCGACAGATCTCTCTCAAACTCTCTTACCTTTGTGATACCCAAATAAAAGCAATTCTGCTGTTGGCATGTGGGTTAGAATACTTGCTCCCAGAGCACAGAACAATATGGGAAGTAATAAATGAGGTGAAACTAATTTTCAAAAAAATATAATTTAAGTCCCCACTGCATCTAAACCTTATTTTAGTCAGTTCCATACATTTAATTTCAATATGACTATGGTCAACAAATCCATAGTATTGCCACTAGAAGTTCAGAAAGCATTAATTACACAAAACTTCCTGTGCATAAAATGCAAAACATTTTAACTGAGCTTCAACAATGCAAACGAAAGAAAGGAAAGAAACTGTGACCTACAGCAGGTGACTATTGGCTGTTTCTTCAGAGTAAAATTTCCCAGTAAGTTCTTCCTTCAAACCATGCAGCATATTCAATGCAAATCACTGAAACTTCAGACAAAATTCTAACTAACTGGTAATTTGCAGAAAATATACAGGGTAAGATTAAATATATCACCAGAAATAAAGTATTTTCCATTCCATTTTCCCTGACACGTGCAAACCCTCTGCAAGGAGGAAAGAAGACATTATTTTTGTTAGTACCCAAGAGTCTGTTTTCTTGGGAAGTATGTGCCTATCCAGAACAAGTAGTTTGGTAAGTAATATAATTTATGAAGGCTTGTTTTGCATGAGATGAAAACTAAGAGTTTTGTTTCTCTGCTGCCTATTAAAGTATAAACTCAAACAAAAACTTTTCCTGATGTTAGGGCATTTTATTATTTCTTTCCCAAGCATATTCTTCAAGTTCTATATGGGGAGAGCTTCAACTGATGCCTTTACTTCCAGCACAACCTAAAAGGGTTTACAAGGGCCACTAACTTTCATGAGACTTAAATGAATGTAATACATTTTAGGCTTTTTTCTTGTATCTCAAATATGGTCACATAATTATCTAATGAGTCCAAAAAATATTAAGGTGGAACTTTTAAATAACTGTGCTGCTGGTCTGTTTATCTAAGTCCTTTCCTTAGGAAATCAGGGTAAAAACTGTTTTGAGTTGGTTAGGGTTTTCTTAAAGTGAATACTACGATGAACACTGGAAACAAATATGCAGGTTGATCTCTGAAATTTTCACTCATTACTGCCATTTTATGAAAGTAAGCTGCAAAATATTAAAAGATCTCCCACAAGGCAAAGGCCTTGTAAATTTAGAAAAATATCTAAGAAGCTGGAGAAGTGTAACACTGAGTTAAACTGGTCAGGTAGCAAGAATGTGAGAGAGAAGTGTTGATTATTCCTTCTTTCTTCAGTAGACTGTTACACTGCTTTTACTTGATTACCATTTCATTCTGGTAACCAGACAACAATGCAGCAAAGGAATAGCAGTTTCTTGGCTGGAAACAGTAAGCATGAGTTCATCTCCTTTTTTTCTATTGTAAAAAAAGCTAAGTTAAGAACTCTGGAGCCATGGCTTTAATATTCTCCACAGCTCTTCACAAAAGCCTCAGTGAAATCTGGGTCTTGTCATCGCATGACAAGAAGATAATCTGTGTAGGACCTTCCTTTCTGATTAGGAGGTGCTTTCTCTTAATCAGATGGAAGTCTCCTGGTAAGGAACCCCTCCTCCTCCAGAAATTGCTAACAAATCTTTCGAGAAAAGTTTAGTCAATCTGCTTAGGATCCAGGTTAAACCATTTTCTCCGGGCTTTATAACATTACCAAGAGTCCCTGCATATTCATAGGTTCTTAACTTCAGCCAAAGCAGAGTTTTAATCCAGGCGAGACTTCAACCTGAAGTATAAGCCTCTGTAGCATTAACATTTGAATGTTTCTGGAAGTTGCAGTTCATCAGATGTTACATACTTTGTCATCTCTAAGGAGAAAGGAAATAAATAAGTGACTCTAAGCTTTGACAGCTGTTAATCTATTACCAGGAAGAAGGCAGATGTACTGTTTCTATCTTGTGGCATTATTCCTGATTTGCACAGAGGTAAGTAGGATCTGGGTCAAGGTTTGTGACATATCTAAACAGAATTCCCTTGTTTAATGAAAAGAAACATAGGTATGTTTACTTAATAATTACTAAAAAAAAATAAAAAAAAAAAAAAAAACAAAAAAAAAACCCCAAACCCAAACCTCTTAACAAATCCTAAGGAAGCTTTGCACACATTCATATCATTATTCCCTTCTTCAGCATGAAAAAGCAAAGCCTTGAAAGGAAAGAATAGTTAAAACAATCTTCTACATCCCATTCCATGGATGCATCATCCATTCAGTTCTCAGAAAGAAAGAGTTTATATTTTTCATTTAAATAGTACCTCTAGTATCTTTAATTCCCCACACTGCTACAACCCTGTCTACTTAGGGATGACTAAAAGCATTTAAGTTGGCAGCTGGTTTGTTTCTTAGCATTCTGCAACTTATACTTTGTACATTCGCCATCTTCCCACATGTACAGTTGAAGCTCAAAGAATAAAACCTGATTATTTTCTTTGTTAATTCCATGAGGATATCTATTTATGTTGCCTATATTATGAAATGGAACAGAAATACTGGAATTAGAAGAAAAATATTTAATATTTTTTTTAATTTCATTTTTTAACGTAGATCTGAAAGACTGTAAGCTTCCTCTGAAATTAAAAAAAAATAAAATCTGATCATTATAATCATTATATGGGATAATAATAATACTGTACTAATGCTAGCCACTTCAAGTAAAAAATCAAAATAAGATTATCATACAAAAATTACACAGTAAAGGAAATATGGAAGGAAAGACAAATCATTCTTTAGTTTGCAATCCTAGTGTTGGAAAGCTTAAGTCTTTCTTCCAAAGCTAAATATATAACTCGAAGAAGAAAACAGTCAAATTTGGTTGGTTCAGTTTTGACTTGAAACTACCTGAATATCAGCCTAAAACACTGCTATTAAAATACAACCAAACCTAACAAAACACAAAAAAAAAGCCCAACATGAAACATGTATGAAGGATTTATTAAAAAAAACATATATTTAACATTAGACACTGAGAAATCTCACAAAGATTTCATAGGACCTATGCAAAATGTGTAACATCTAATATTACCTGAACAAGCTCTGGGTATAATGTTGGAAGTAGCACTCCATTAGATGCTCCAGTTTCAATTTTTCTAAATTTTATCCCTTTCACAAGCAAGCTGTTTCCATTAAGGTCACTCTATAACTGGTACTGTTGTCACAGCTTTCATAAATGTACAGGCACTATATCCTGAGCATAAGCTACGAGCTGTGATGCCCCATGTCCAAAGGCCTTCTCCAGTGCCATGTCAAAGTTTGTTCAGTCCTTGATCCCTCAGAGCAATGGGAGAATACTTTTTTCCACCTGCTTGGGTTCTGATTTTAACAGGATCAGTACGTTCTGAACAAGAAGAATCAAATGGCCTGCCTGTTTCACAATAAAATTTCATGCTTGTTTCAGAAAAGGAAATAAGCCTGAAACCACACAGTACTTCTTGACAAAGTGGTTTGCTAATCGTGACCACAACATGTTCAAACCTGTTGCACTGGAGTGGCCCATCTGTCTCTCAAGGTAACAACAAAGTTTGGCAACACCACCCAAAGAAAATAACTGTTTTCCACACTTTACAGAAAAATTGCATCACCTTGTCAAATGTTTGGCCTATTCTCCACAGAGAATGTCGACTGCCAATAACATAGGAATGAGAAAAGTCCCACTTCTTGTTTGGAGTAATGTCACTTGACTAATTGAAAGGCACCAACAAAATTCTGCTGGGTCTAACCACATATTTAAATATGTAGTGAGTGGATAGACATGCAATTAAGTAAATATTAATATGCTTTACATGTGCTGAACCATTTATCTAGACAATATTAAATATCATGTTTACATGAATGCAGTAAGCACTAAGAACAACTCCTACTACTGTATGTGAGAAAAGGAAGACTGAGAAAGAAGAGGAGGACATTGGAGAAGCAATTTCTCTGCACATTTTAGAAAAAAAATCTTTCCACTAGCTTAAGAGACGATTTTTTCATTGCAGGTTTGAAATAAAATTAATACACTTTTTATTTTATTTTTGGTCAGCAGATCCTTTGAAATGGCTATTTCACAGAGAGAAATGCCACCTTTGTAATTTTAATATATATTCATGTAAAATAAAATTGGCAGTTCCATGTTCATAAAACTTGCTTAAGGAAAAAATAATAAAAAAAAAAATCAGTTGCTTAACTATGGTGAGTAATTAGCCCCTTAGCATCCCCTTTCTCCAGGAATGCTTCCTCCTGAGCTGGCTCTTTTAAATAGCTCCAGTCCTGGCTGCCTTTGTTGAGCTTGGAAATTGTGCACATATGAGAGAAATTAAGCCCTCATTTAACAGGGACACATGCCTGTCAAGTCCAGAGGAACAAAGGCTGGTCCCTAGGGGCTACTCAGCTCCCTGAGGCTGCCACTCATTCTGTTAGCAATGCTTACCCTTTACAGATTGTATATAAAACCCAATAAATCATTTCATCTGCTCTGGTTAATACACACATGAGTCTGGGACTTTCTTCAAAGTATTTTTTTCTTTTGCTTGCAACTCTATTCATTTATTAAGAGGTGACCTATGTTTGTGAGAGTGTAGCTAGGTTTTACCTTTATGTAATAACATTAATGCCTGTGAAGTAAACTTGAAACATTTACTGTCAGAAATAAAGACATTTGATGCTGCATCTATTTCACACAGGAAATGTTTTATTACTCTTTAATGGTCAGTAATCATCAGTGTCTATTGTATAAATTACCAGTATATTCTGTTATATATTCAGTATATTCCTCTGAAAGTTACATCTGAAATGTATGCATATTTCAGCTGATAGTAAAAGAACAAGATAAATAAAATGACAGATGTGTAGCCTTGCCTAGGAAGAGAGTATTTTCTCAATTAAAACAAACCAAACAGGAAAGTAATACACTGAGGACATCTTTAGTTTTGCTCTTTACAAAGTATTATCACAAAGATGCACCTATACTATCCTGGATAAAACAAAACAAAAAGAACTCCGATCATTAATAAAAAATAAAAACAAACAAACCAAACAAAGTGATAACTGAAGTAAACACACGCAAGACAAAAATATTCATACACAATGTATCAGCTATCTCCAAGCACTCCAAGGTGGATGGGCACAATTATCCCCATATATAAATGCACACACAGAACAGAGGGATATTTTACAGTGAAGAATCAAAAGAAAAAAAAAGGCAAAATGAAATGCTGTCATTTCCAAGCAAGCTCTTTTCTCTTTTTTTTTTAAAAAAGAAAGATAGCCTAATTCTGCACGTCTAGTATTAGACTGACATAAGCAGAGTGAACATGAACAACGCCAGCTGAGGAAATGGTACCCTGCACTGCATACAATGAAGCAAAACTCTCACCAAGTTGAGCATCAGTTTTTCTGTATACTTCAGTGTAGGATTAAGCCAATGAAGACAAGTTACTGCTGTAGAATAAAACTAAATTAAAGTGCAGATTTGTAACTTCTTTCTCCTGGATGGTGAGCACAATATTTCAACCCCTGCTAGTAACAGGGACGTTTATTGTTTTGTCCACTTCACAAATTTTAACTAACACTTTAAAAGCATGCCATTTCTCAAGCAACAATATTATGCTTTGTATTAAAACCACAAAATAAAGAGAGCTGACTGCTCTGACAGCTTTAATCCTGATGATACTGGGAGCATCAAGTAAAAAGAAACTGGTACAGCATGGAGTTTTCCCTGCTCAGCAGGCAGAGAAAAAGCAGCTCTGTATTTGATAAGTAAAACCAGATATAGTCAATGGTTATATGCTAAAGCCTTGCAATTAATGGGAAACATCACTGGTCCAATGAACTTACATATCAGAGCAGTCTTTGAAAAGGCCTTCTCTCCCATCTTGTTAAAACCTTACTGACTGTACAACAGTCACAACTTTTTTTGTTTAAAGACTTGTTCACGCTCCACAGTTGCCATAGGAGAAAAGAGATACGATATCAAGACTCCAGGTCCCATTTATATATTTAAAAAAGAACCACCGCATGTTGTTGATATTTTTCACCACAAATTTGTGTCAATGTAGCCATGAAAAGTGCCGGACAGGATCATGACCTCAATATAAGGTGCTTTATAAATACAAAGATGTGGCATCTTTTCCTGAAAGATCTGACAATCAGAAGAAACTATTGTAATAGTAGTTCATCCTACTTAACAGTAGCAACCACAGTTAAAAACCATCCAAACTTAGACTATAATCAAAGGCTACAATTCTGTGTATATTGAAACCAAGATATTAAGAAATAATTACCATATAAGCACATATTCCCCTAAAGAAAGCTATTGTGCTATGCACCTGCAATCCTAAAAGTGGCAGAAATGCAATAAATAAGCTGTTTCTTAGAAATAAAAAACTGTACAATGCAATGCAAATATCTACATGTTCGGCTTAACGGGGATCTACAGCTTTTTCTCCCCCATCTCCCCCCAAATATAAAATGCATTTCTGAATAATGAACTGAACTAAAACAAAAAAGGTGAACAACTGGGTCTACTGTGCAGTCATAACAGTCAGGAATTATTCTGTAAGTATAAGTAAAGTAGGCCATTATTGCTAAAAATAGGTTTGTCATAATAGTAGTTGTCATTCCAAAATCACAAAATGAAGACTTTCATTTTGGCAGAATGGTTCATTCCTCAATACCCGTACTGGATTCACCTGGTTAACAGAAGATCTGTTTCTAGAGTAGGCTAGAAGCAAGTATGGAATGCACACTGTGTAACTTCTTAGATTTTCAATATAGACATAATTCACCCATCCTGCTTTTTAAACCTTGAGCAAAAACTATCAGAAACTCTGAGTCACTTTATCCACCTACTCTTTACAAATCAAAATGCAAAACGTTACCGTGAAAACAAGGGAGAATATGCAAAGGTGTTATATGCTATGCATACCACTGACATAATACTTTAATAGGATATGCTGTAATTTCCTGCAATTAATATCTTAGCAGAGCTATAAGGGCTTTTTTCCAAAATTATACCATTGCGTTTACAACACTAAAATTAACGTTGTGTCAACCTTTCCATTATAAGCCCCCATTTTCAGAAGTTTAAAACTTGGCTGTAAAAACATATTCTGGCCTAAAATATGGCATGTAAGTTCTTCATTTAGAAGCAGTCATTTTGATTATATAAAAAACATTATTTAACGACTGTTTCAATCAAGTTTTTTGAATATCCTACAAAATGTGCGAAGGACTGACAAGTAATCTAGGCATTCTTCAAAAAAAAATTATTTTGTTGCCACAATAAGCCACTGTTCAAAGGATGTTTCACTGCCACGGAAGTTGTTCCACATCTATAAGGAAAATACATGGATTTGGGAAACTACAGACTTCTTCAGTGAGTCTCTCCACTTGCCTTTTTCTGTAGGCTAGTGGCTACACTTATGGTCAGTGGCTCAGCCACATGGGAGACTCAAGCTAGCTGAAATGGTTTTCATTTGAGGCAGGGGAGAGGGAGAGATGAATGAACATACATTTCTCTCTGGGTAAAGTGGACTCACTCTAGCTGAGAGCTCCAATAGAATAAGTTAAGACAAGTGATAAGGTGACAAAGTATGACAGAAAAGATGAAGAGATTAGAGAATCGCCCTAAGAATTCTGAAACCACAGATTTCAGGTCTGTCAAATATCATATAAGAACTGGATCAAGTCACTTAGGAATTAGAAAATTTAACTTAGGTGTTTAAATTAGGAACCTCATCTAATCAACAGAAGGTAATTCACAGCACCTGGACTGCTTTATATATGGAGCCAAAAGTCCTAATTCCGTCACCCAAATTAGATATCTAAAATTAGATGCCCCCAAATATCTATATGCTTTTTTATTCTGCCTCAAAAGAGTGTTGTGAGGATAATGCACTTCAGCTTATGAGACACTCAGATATGCAGTTACACAGGAGATGAGTATTCTGAAAATATATCACCAAGAAAATTCAATGAGATGGAAAAGGCAAAGCTAGAAACGGGATAGTAGAGTTCTTACGAATCACTCACGTCAGAGCAAAAAAGAAGTGCCATAACCCCTCCTCTGAGAAAAGTTTGGTTCTATATTTATCTTATATAAATTGCCATGTCAAATGAGGAATCTCAGTCTGTGCTTAGGCTATTAGGTGTACATTGCAGTACGACCTTTATTTTGTTACCTGTAGCAAGTTCTCACACTATTCATTAATCTACCTTATCTACATTTGAAACTAACTATATGTTCCTTTAACTGGTAAATCTCTCATTTACAGAATAAAAATGACAAATACATTACTTTAAAACAAAGTTCCCTAAATCAGAAGTGCCCTTTCATACTGTGGGGCAGCAATGTACCTCAAGATGGATTTTACACTTGACGATCAACTGTGAATTTCTTTGCTTTTATTATTTGGTGTTACGACTTTAATGTTTTCTTAACATACTGTCATTTTAGGTGGAAGAATAAGAGAAATCCATCATTTCATAATGCACCATTGTATACTATTTACATCATTTATTTTCTTTTTATTGAATGGTTACAAGCTTCAATTTAAAATTAATAACATTTTGTGGGAGTTACTGCATGCGAATTAAGTGTGGTGATGTCAGTGTATCCCTCTGGAATTTTAAAGGTATTTCACTGTGTTATATCATGTGTCACACAGTATATCAATTTTTATTTCCCATCCCTCAAGTATGGAATGCACACTGTGTAACTTCTTAGATTCTCAATATAGACATAATTTACCCAAGCTGTGCAAATGCCCAACTTGCTGAAGATGATATATACAAGATTTATATAGAAGATTAGTTCTTCCAAGCAAGGAAGTCTTTCATACAACACAAGCCACTATATTATC